>JAOTOM010002643.1:35000-112324 GCA_034440615.1 Ashinkailepas kermadecensis
GGAATTATCGTGGAGAGGGGCACATTTCTTCGGAGGGCATCTTCGGCGAAAATACTTTTTTTTAGCGAGGCAGGGTAGGGGTGCACCCTAGCATACTGAAACCAAGCATCTTAAACAACGCATTTTCGTCTCAAAGGGGCGCCTTTTCCTCTGATAAGGATGACTTTGGCTGAAAATCCGTTGAATGATGTGGGTGTGCACTCGAGCCTTCCAGTTGGCACCCCTCCGGCCTTGTTCGGCCGGAGAGGCGCCAACCTTCTGTTGGGGAGGGGCACATGCACCCCGTGCCTCACCCTCGATATCCGCCTCTGGATGCAGGATGTATATCTGTAATATGTTTTGCATTTAATATTACGCTACTTGACGTGGCATGGACAAAGGGAACCGTACAGCTACGGCACCACTGAAGCGTGTGAGAATGTTCGAGGTCCTGTGAATATTGACAAAAAATGCTGTTCCTGGCTGTTTTTTTATGGAGAGAAAGTTTTTCGTTTCATGAGAGATAATTTCATCAATGAAATGTGTTCGCAAACCCAATCCAATGTCAAAATTGGAGCCTAAATGAAGAAAAAAAAACGAATTGGTCCCCTGCTCAGTGTTTCCTGACATACCATGGTCGAAGGGAGTCGCGCTCAGCCGAATTTGGTGGTATTTCTGTGAGACGGCTCAACTGCTCAATTGCCGGAATCAACACCACTATCATCCGGCCGACTTCTGATCCGTCTCTGTGTAGCCAATGCATTTATGCTTTCTTGTATGACATAGGTGCCGTGCCTGTTCGGCCGTTTAGAATGCGTGTTTCAGTTTGGTACGGTACCGAACCAAGCTTAGGTGCTCCTTGTACCGCGAAGGATATTGGGAGAAGTGCTGGGACATTTAAATAATGAAATAAATCGGTGTTAATGACTTATTTCTCCTTCAACTTTTTATTGTTCCACGCCGAAAAGGTGCTTAGCTTAGTGTCCAGGACATCGATTTTCATCCTAAGATGTGTATGGTGAATGCCACGTACTTCTATATCTGTATTTCCACGTAGTGTGGCATGTTCAAGATACGATATGTTCATGCCTGCATCTAAGCACCGGTCGCCTACCAGGCGGTAACTGGTACCTATCAATGCAATTTCTCTGACAGGAGTAATTTAATGCAAAACAATATTGAATCGACTAGTGACCTGAAAGGACTGTGCAACTACTTGTATTGGTTTTTGGAATTATTATTACTCCCATCACCTGACATACATTTACTAAGTGTACAAGTCAACTGAAACGAGTGCACGTGACAGCACAATTCCTATGTAGTTTGTACAAGTCATTCTGTCCAGGCAATCTCTAGCTTTGAACGATTCCCCGGAACTTCTCTGGATTATAAAGATGGATGTTGGAAAAGTTTGTATTCCGGTTTGTCTTGTCAAGCCTTCAATGAACCATGATGGGAATGATAGTGAATACAACATAAAAGATCGAGAAGCAAGCCTGACATCATTTAATGACATTTCAATTATTGAACGCCCTATGCATTCGTGTCAGTTTTGGTCGCCTCCCACACTAAAAAGGCAAGTTTGCTTTACATTAAGGACATCAATTTCATCATTCATTGTCAAATTCGTCCAAATATTGATGCAAGTGTCCGGAATCCTCCTAAAACTAAGTAGGATTTTCAGTTATGGTGTTTTTATCAAGCAGTAACATGGTCAAGTATTCTAGCCTGAGGTACACAGGGCAGCTGATAAGGCATCCTAATTGGAGAAGCCACAAGTTCCTTAAATGCCTGCTATTTCAAAAAATAGCAGCGCTAAACCTGCTATTTTCCGGTCGAAACAACGTCGGACGGGTTTCCCCTGGTATATTTATGTGTACACCGACATTTATGTATACTTGTCATTTCAACAGGGCATGCAGAACCAGTACAGGAGATAAAAGTTAATTGTAATTGACAGAATGGAAGTATGGAAGTGTAGTAAGTAATGACAGCACGCATGAAGAAGGGCAGTAGGGAAGTATGGCCAGAATGTAAAATATTCATGTTCGAGACATGCTGCCACCAACTACGAGATTACCAGATACTTAAGTTTCCTCCAACTACGAAGCGAGGAAAGCGACAGCGAAGCAGGAATAAAACGGCTCCATTTTCTTTTTATTATAATCTCATGCTGTATTGTCCACGGGTAACATTAAGATGACATTCCAATGCAAAATTGCATTCACCGATATTCCCCTCTTGTGCGCACTCACATCGGCTCTCGTTGTTTAAAAATAAACACAAAGTCCAACATCGATAACTTAGACCATAACGCAGTCATTCTGTTCGCAGTCATTCGCAGTTCGAGCTATTGCAATGCTATTGTAAAAGCTATTGTAAGGTCCACTTGGGCTTCAAAAATGGTTATTGATCATGCGACACACCCCTCCCTCATTTTCTCCAGAAAAAGAAAAAGAACATTGCTCCTTCCTTAGCATAACGCAATCGAGATATAGTTCCCTTCTTTACCCGCAAGAAGACCTTCAACCACTAGCTTATTCCAAGGTGCGTGAAGGGGCACCGGTGCCGTGGGATCCGAACTAGGGTAAAAGGATCCGAAGTAGTGAAAAGGGATCCGTAGTAGTGTAAAGGTATACGAAGTAGTGTAAAGGGATTTGAAGTAGTGTAAAGAGATCCGAAGTAGTGGAAAGGGATCCAAAGTTGTGTAAATGGATCAGAAGGGTAAAGGGTGCCGACCTCGGCTGAAGAATGCCCTCTTCCGTGGAGCGGCGGCGCTGACTGAGAAAATATCGTGGCAGTAGCACTCTGAATATCCGCAGGCCTATATTTTCTTTTAGTGGATCGCCCTCGGCTGAAAATAATCGAGGCAGGGATGGATGGGGTACAAGCGACGTACCCGACCTTGCGAGTGGGTACCGTTTCTAATTATCGGAACACCATTATCTCCCAAGGTAGGGATTTTGGCTCAATGATACGCTAAGTAGATCACAGTCCCCCCTCCCCACCCAAAAAACTTTATTGACCTGAACAGGCAGCCGCCATCCTCCAGTAACAAGTCTCCTGGAGCCTGAACCACATTCCTCTTGAATGCTGTGAATTTAGACAAATATGTGATGTTAAAACCGGCTGCTGTATGGGCCCTTGGAACGCTTTAGCTTATCAACTACTCCTCGTTTCCCTGTCTTGCCAGAAACATCGGCCACAAAGCCATCAAAAGCAATGCTTACCGCCGACATTTCGGGCGTCGACCGAGCTCTTGAAACGCAGTGACGTCACAGCTGTAGAACAGCTGCGATTGGCGGGACGAACATACTTTGGGTAGAGGACCTTGTGGGCCCACGGTGCCTTCTATCTGAGAAGACGATGGAACAAGATGGCGTGAGATTATAAATTACCGACTGCACGCATCATCTATAAATATTGACATGCACTTTCGCTTGAGACAGGGCAAATGCGCCTGCCTAAGCACCCCGGTACATGAGCCTTGTTATCTACAAATTAAAACCTCGGTTAGGAATGCTTTGGAAATGCTAAGCAATTGCCGAGCACAAACCACCATGCTGTTTACACATGTCTTTCCCTTCATCATGCATTGGGTATATTTGGTTTCAGTTCCGGGCCCTCCGTCCGGTTTGCGTGCTTCCGAAGTACTTCACGATTCATTTACGTTGATCTGGGAGAGACCTCGGCATCCCAACGGAGTCATACTCAGGTGAGTCATGAGTCACAGAAGATACCTGCTGTGTCGGTACAACGGAACACAACACAGTGAGGTAAAGTATTGCAGTCGGATGGTCCATATACGGACCTCCATCATCGTTCCATGTGTGGACTTCGCGATCTGTCGCAAGTTCCAGGTCTAAAACATGCAACTACAAATACTGTTCTAATCACCAGTCTTAATTATCACCGATCAGGACCGTGACTATCCCAGGTTTCTGACCGTCTCAGGACCCTATCCACTCCAGGGCCCTGCTCGATCCTGACTGTGCGACAGAGCCGTGATTTTCGCAAGGCTCTGACCGTCCCCGGACTTGCATATCCAAGGGCATTAACCACCCTGCACGGTCGATTGTGTCGACTCTGATGTTTTCGTTTGTTCTGATGCATATCCCAACAGGACATTAAAAGCTACCTTAAAACTCAACACCAAAGATAATGTCTGAAACGCGTAGTGGTGGCTGGAATATGTGCTATATGTTTATATATACGTACATGAGGTGAATAATTAATAAGTCATAGTTAAATGTGCATACAATGCTCTAAAGTATGGAGCATCGAATTATAATGCACCAAGATTATTTGATATCAGACGCCTAAAAGTCGAACTTCAGCACAACAGCATGGGAAAATATGTCTTTGTCATCCCCAGGATCAGTGGGATGATGCTGTGCGTAGAAGTATTAGAGCCATTATGATGAACTTTACAGCCAGTTTTCCATGTTAAAAAGCCTCAACACACTTAATTAAAGATATTAACAATTCTCGACGGATGGCATAATGAGCAGTTCTCGCATTTCACGTTCGAATGACACAAGATACATTATCAGCAGCCCAATGTTATCATGTTCGACTACCGAGTCTCGGTTCCCTTGTACTGCTGTGTACGAAAGGCTTCTAAGATAAATCTAATAATTGATGAGCGCACCTTTCGCCCAAAAATAGAGGTGCAGTATGTCAACTGCACGGAACACGGATTGGTCAGTAATGCCACGATAAGTTTTTGGATGTCTACGTAAAACAATGAGAACAACGTAGGAAGATATAGCCGGTGGTCAAATATTAGTCTGTAGAAAAATGATTTAATGAAAATACAATACAAAGCACAAAGTGATCTCAGGTCAAGCCACCATGGAGATGTAGACAGTGAAGAAGGTCTGTACATAATGTTGTCATTGCTTCATGTCGTGGCATATGAAGGCATACTACGTATGCTTCATGTACATATATACAGATATATATATATATATATATATATATATATATATATATATATATATATATATATATATATATATATACATACAGTAAGTACATACATATATACAGGAATGTATGTAATAGCATAACACACTCTCTCGTCTAATAGTTTTCCAAGTTTCAAGTTTGTATCAGGCTATATCACTAAGATATGGCCTGAGGCGTCGCCAGACTATCAGGGGCGCGCTGGAGGCTGAAATACGCACTATTGCGAAGTAAGGATGGCTTGGCTGGAGTTTGTAAGGATACGTCTGCACGCCTATTTTTTTTTTATTTTTTGTTCGGTCCGCCACCCAAGATCAGGTGACCAAGAGTGCCCCCTCCCCTTACCCAACGACTGCAAGCACCTTACGTTAACACCATAAAATAAACAGTAAAGTCGCGGCACTCCCAGCTAAGAGATGGAAAAGAAATAAACGAGCATAAAAGCACCCAGTGTTAGAGCAATAAAACTAGCAATAAAGAATGCTGTAAGTAGTCATACCCAAAGGAGGCATATGACTGGCCCTGGATCCATCCCAAAAAGAAGTTAAGGCCTAAACTATAATGTTAGTAGCTGGTTTGTGACGAGATGGTAGTGAGCACTCCTAATTTGAAATGCATTTTTACTTAGGCTCCTCCCACAACTCCATCCAGCTAAGCATAAGCTTGTTGCTGGGTGGAATGTGGGAGGAACTATGGCTGGGTGTTTTTCAGCTTCTATATATGGTTAAGCACACGCACGCGCACGCGCACGCGCACGTACACACAGACACAGACACACAGATACACAGACACACAAACACACAGACACACAGACACACACACACACACACACACACACACACACGCACACGCACACGCACACGCACACGCACACGCACACGCACACGCACACGCACACGCACACGCACACGCACACGCACACGCACACGCGCACGCGCACACGCACACGCACACGCACACACGCGCACGCACGCACGCACGCACGCACGCACGCACGCACGCACGCACGCACGCACGCACGCACGCACGCACGCACGCACGCACGCACACACGCACACACACACACACACACACACACACACATACATATGTGTATTCCCCTGATATTCAACAGACAGTGAATGCATGAGTCATTTAGTATTTGCTCAAGAAGTATGTCTTTATGCGATTTTTTAGAACAGTCTTAGAATTTGGTATCTCTGTATGCAGAAAATGTTTTGCTATGATAATATTCCAAAGCTTAGGTCCAAAACATTAAATGGTGAAGAGACGATAATTTTTGTTTGAATAGCAGTGTTGAAGTGGTCTTGTAACCTTGTGGAATATGGGGTATTCAGAGATACCGTGAAAAGAGGTCTAATAGAATGAGGCAGCTGATTATAAATGAATTTTTGCATAATAAGCAACATCTGAAGTTTTGCTATGTTTTGGACTTTTAAAATTTTGTATTTCTTAAAGATAGGATTTGCACTCTGAGGGGGAAATACACCCTCAATAATGCGCATCATTCTTTTCTGAAGCAAGGATAATTTGTGTGTCTGATTAGCATAGTTTGTACCCCAGAGAAAACAGCAATAATTTATATATGGGAGAATTAATGCATTAGACAATTTTAAGAGGTGATTTTTGCTTAGGAGATATGTTGTTCTTGATATCATTCCTATGTTACGACTTATTATGTTTGAGACACTGCTGATATGGGATGCAAATTTCAAATTTTCATCTATGTATACACCAAGGTACTTCATTGGATTTTGATGCAAAATAGCAATCCCATTAAATTCGATCTCAATATCAATATTCGTTTTGTTATTGTTATACAGCTGGTATACAGTTTTGGTTTCATTTAATGACAAAAGATTTGAATGCAGCCATCGTGAAATTGTTGGCAAGGAATTTTTTTATTTTGTTTTGAAGCTCTTTAGGGTCAGTGCTTTTGAAAAGAAATAGCCGTGTCATCAGCATATATAAATGTCTGACATTCTACATCCAAATTTACAAGATCCTATGTCACTCCTCATGCATGAAGGCAAGGCAGTTCGCTTTCCGTTCGTGTCAGCCAAAACACTTTTCTAAGCACACTGATTCTAAGATCATCACCCTGGGCAGCTCATCACATATTTCCTCGTGCTAGGCTTTGGCCTCACTCGTGATCTTAACCTTTATATGTGGCATGGTGCTAAATCAAGCATTCAGTTTGCACATCGTAATTACACATGGGTGTCGGTATAACAAGCAAAGCGTCACTGAGTGTCGGGTGTCAGAGCGAATCGCAGCCTGCCAGTGCAGCCACGCCACCTCGCCCGCGTGGTCAGCAGGCCCAACTTCGTGCGGTCGTGTCGGTGAAGGGTGTAGGTATTCTCTTATAGTCACTAGACGCTGTCGGACATTTGCAGAGCCGAGTTTTCGTGGTCAGCAGGCCCAACTTCGTGCGGTCGTGTCGGTGAAGGGTGTAGGTATTCTCTTATAGTCACTAGACGCTGTCGGACATTTGCAGAGCCGAGTTTTCGTGGTCAGCAGGCCCAACTTCGTGCGGTCGTGTCGGTGAAGGGTGTAGGTATTCTCTTATAGTCACTAGACGCTGTCGGACATTTGCGGAGCCGAGTTTTCGTGGTCAGCAGGCCCAACTTGTCTGAGTTAGACGCTGTCGGACATTTGCAGAGCCGAGTTTTCGTGGTCAGCAGGCCCAACTTCGTGCGGTCGTGTCGGTGAAGGGTGTAGGTATTCTCTTATAGTCACTAGACGCTGTCGGACATTTGCAGAGCCGAGTTTTCGTGGTCAGCAGGCCCAACTTCGTGCGGTCGTGTCGGTGAAGGGTGTAGGTATTCTCTTATAGTCACTAGACGCTGTCGGACATTTGCAGAGCCGAGTTTTCGTGGTCAGCAGGCCCAACTTCGTGCGGTCGTGTCGGTGAAGGGTGTAGGTATTCTCTTATAGTCACTAGACGCTGTCGGACATTTGCAGAGCCGAGTTTTCGTGGTCAGCAGGCCCAACTTCGTGCGGTCGTGTCGGTGAAGGGTGTAGGTATTCTCTTATAGTCACTAGACGCTGTCGGACATTTGCAGAGCCGGTTTTGTCAGCAGGCCCAACTTCGTGCGGTCGTGTCGGTGAAGGGTATAGTTTTTTTTTTATAGTCACTAGACGCTGTCGGACATTTGCAGAGCCGAGTTTTCGTGGTCAGCAGGCCCAACTTCGTGCGGTCGTGTCGGTGAAGGGTGTAGGTATTCTCTTATAGTCACTAGACGCTGTCGGACATTTGCAGAGCCGAGTTTTCGTGGTCAGCAGGCCCAACTTCGTGCGGTCGTGTCGGTGAAGGGTGTAGGTATTCTCTTATAGTCACTAGACGCTGTCGGACATTTGCAGAGCCGAGTTTTCGTGGTCAGCAGGCCCAACTTCGTGCGGTCGTGTCGGTGAAGGGTGTAGGTATTCTCTTATAGTCACTAGACGCTGTCGGACATTTGCAGAGCCGAGTTTTCGTGGTCAGCAGGCCCAACTTCGTGCGGTCGTGTCGGTGAAGGGTGTAGGTATTCTCTTATAGTCACTAGACGCTGTCGGACATTTGCAGAGCCGAGTTTTCGTGGTCAGCAGGCCCAACTTCGTGCGGTCGTGTCGGTGAAGGGTGTAGGTATTCTCTTATAGTCACTAGACGCTGTCGGACATTTGCAGAGCCGAGTTTTCGTGGTCAGCAGGCCCAACTTCGTGCGGTCGTGTCGGTGAAGGGTGTAGGTATTCTCTTATAGTCACTAGACGCTGTCGGACATTGCAGGGCCCAGTTTTCTGGGTAGCAAGCCCAACTTCTTGCGGTCGTGTCGGTGAAGGGGGTGGGATTTTTTTTTTTTTTTTAGACGCTGTCGGACATTTGCAGAGCCGAGTTTTCGTGGTCAGCAGGCCCAAGTGTCAACTTCGTGCGGTCGTGTCGGTGAAGGGTGTAGGTATTCTCTTATAGTCACTAGACGCTGTCGGACATTTGCAGAGCCGAGTTTTCGTGGTCAGCAGGCCCAACTTCGTGCGGTCGTGTCGGTGAAGGGTGTAGGTATTCTCTTATAGTCACTAGACGCTGTCGGACATTTGCAGAGCCGAGTTTTCGTGGTCAGCAGGCCCAACTTCGTGCGGTCGTGTCGGTGAAGGGTGTAGGTATTCTCTTATAGTCACTAGACGCTGTCGGACATTTGCAGAGCCGAGTTTTCGTGGTCAGCAGGCCCAACTTCGTGCGGTCGTGTCGGTGAAGGGTGTAGGTATTCTCTTATAGTCACTAGACGCTGTCGGACATTTGCAGAGCCGAGTTTTCGTGGTCAGCAGGCCCAACTTCGTGCGGTCGTGTCGGTGAAGGGTGTAGGTATTCTCTTATAGTCACTAGACGCTGTCGGACATTTGCAGAGCCGAGTTTTCGTGGTCAGCAGGCCCAACTTCGTGCGGTCGTGTCGGTGAAGGGTGTAGGTATTCTCTTATAGTCACTAGACGCTGTCGGACATTTGCAGAGCCGAGTTTTCGTGGTCAGCAGGCCCAACTTCGTGCGGTCGTGTCGGTGAAGGGTGTAGGTATTCTCTTATAGTCACTAGACGCTGTCGGACATTTGCAGAGCCGAGTTTTCGTGGTCAGCAGGCCCAACTTCGTGCGGTCGTGTCGGTGAAGGGTGTAGGTATTCTCTTATAGTCACTAGACGCTGTCGGACATTTGCAGAGCCGAGTTTTCGTGGTCAGCAGGCCCAACTTCGTGCGGTCGTGTCGGTGAAGGGTGTAGGTATTCTCTTATAGTCACTAGACGCTGTCGGACATTTGCAGAGCCGAGTTTTCGTGGTCAGCAGGCCCAACTTCGTGCGGTCGTGTCGGTGAAGGGTGTAGGTATTCTCTTATAGTCACTAGACGCTGTCGGACATTTGCAGAGCCGAGTTTTCGTGGTCAGCAGGCCCAACTTCGTGCGGTCGTGTCGGTGAAGGGTGTAGGTATTCTCTTATAGTCACTAGACGCTGTCGGACATTTGCAGAGCCGAGTTTTCGTGGTCAGCAGGCCCAACTTCGTGCGGTCGTGTCGGTGAAGGGTGTAGGTATTCTCTTATAGTCACTAGACGCTGTCGGACATTTGCAGAGCCGAGTTTTCGTGGTCAGCAGGCCCAACTTCGTGCGGTCGTGTCGGTGAAGGGTGTAGGTATTCTCTTATAGTCACTAGACGCTGTCGGACATTTGCAGAGCCGAGTTTTCGTGGTCAGCAGGCCCAACTTCGTGCGGTCGTGTCGGTGAAGGGTGTAGGTATTCTCTTATAGTCACTAGACGCTGTCGGACATTTGCAGAGCCGAGTTTCGCTGATTGCCAATGCGTCTAATTGATGCACTTCATGAAGTTCACAGCCGAGACATGGTAACTTGTGTCTCAAACTTAATAGATCGCATGAAGAGGCACACCATTCGTAGGCACATGCATGGTGCATATCCGAGCAACTTTGTGGCATTACAGGAAACACACTCCATTCCAGATATGGAATTGATATGGCATCAAGAATGAGGTGTGAGCATAGTGTTTGCCCACTGAACAGTGTATCAAGCCCCGGTGTAGTTATATGCATCCCAAAGAAGTGTCCAAAATTAAAGAACAGATGACTCAGGGCATGGAGAATAGCCCGAGTACAGATCTCCGTTGATGCGATGGCCTTGCAGTGATCGGCATATGTTCCCCAGCTAATAATGTGCGAGAGGAAAAAGTTTCCTTCAACAGTGTGCGTAATGTACTTGTCAGTTACGATGAGGATAATATCGTTCGTGCGGGGACGCCAACATTCACACAGGAGAGTATTACAATGGACCATAATAATTTAAACAGTCTAGTGCTGGCATTGCAGAATTGGACATTATAACAGAATTCTGCTTCAAAGACGAGTGAAGAAATAAAAATATCACGGCAACTCAACACCGCAATAACGAATCGATTACATCATGGCGTGCGAACCTCTGTGTGCAAGAGCCTTATCGTTGAAAACAGTATTTATCCAGAAATAAGAGACGATAATGCTGCATTGTTAACCCCGAGTGAAGCCGGCCTCCAGAGAACGAGGTCCAGACCTGTGATGATTCAAGAATGATCTGCTGCACTGAAAAAATGTGAGAAGCGTATATATTATCTGAGAATAGTAGAGCTTCTCATTTTCTCTATTCAAATCAGACCACACAAAACGAGCACTCTGTTCGCGATATGCTGTGAACACCATTCTCAGAAGAGAATGCCAGTGCGTTGAGACTTACAAATGTACTCATGTGAAACCACTTTCAAGACTCAGAAAGGAAAATATATTTTGGTGATGAAGTGAAACCAGGCAGACTGGGAGTAGCAATTAGTCTCAATTTAAACAGCTAAGCTCAATTGAGACCAGTTCCAAGTGGCACTCTGACTCTTTGTGGGCCGCAAATATACTCGTGTAAAACCACTATTTCAGTCTCAACAAGCATATTTTTGTTCTCGCTGAAACCAGTTGAACTGAGAATAGCTATTGGGTTCAACATTCGAAGCTGTTACTCAAGTGAGACTATTTTCGGGTTTCATATAAACAATACACGCCTCAACTGGGAGTGGTTAATGTTCCTCGCTGTTCTCATATGAAGCTTCTTTCAGGTCTAAATACACGTTTTATTTTGGTATCGCAGCTAAAACAGAACAGATGAACAGTTGTTTTCTTTCCAGTGTCACATGACCTGCTTTAATGTACAGCTCTAGAATGCCGCACACTTATCGCCGGCGTCATCTGCCACACATGCCGCTCATCACTGCCTCAGAGGATGATGTCCTGGCGATGGCCAGCGAAGTCATTGAAGAGGAGCTGTGAACACCACAACATTCTGTTTATTTGCCAAATGCATTCCAAAAATGTACCATAGAAACAGGCATGCCTTTGCATCAAATATCATCCTCGTTTCCATCTTCGCTACGTCACTCGCAGACAATCCTGGACTTCGACAAATGCCTGGGCATATTGTTGACCTGCCAATGCGTAAAGGAGACACCGGGAGCTCCAAGGATTTGTGTCGAGAGCAAGCTTAGGTAGAACACAAATTATTTGCCCGTTGTTTTCTACGCCGCGCTCAGGGCCTCCTTTATCCTCAAACAGATATGTTGGAACAGCTCATGGGGTACGGAGGAGAAACCTGCCACAGTTATGTTATCTGCCACCTCCAACCCGTTTTCAACCGTGACGGGACTGTCGGAGAGTGCCAATCGGCAGCTGGAGATAGTTCAGTGAGAATGTGAGATAAATGTGAGACAGTTACCCCGTTTACATGAGCATAAAATAACGGAACGGTTGCGTTATTTTCGCTTTCACGCGAAAGTTGGCTCATGTAGCCGGGCAGGAAGTGCTACCAAACTAACGTAAGTTTTATGGTAAAATCACTTTCAGGAAGTTGGCAGTTTCAAAATAACGCAATCTTCGCGGTCATTTTCATCACTGACGTGAAGTTGTTTACGACTTAAAGCTAATTAGTAACTACAATACCAGTAAATATATTAGGTACTTACGTTTGAACATGTTTCACGCCATTATATAATAAATATAACTCGGATGTATCTCATATCCAACTCACATACGTCAGCGCTGCACTGTCGGTTCTGGCGCTGCTGTCAAGTCGGCCAAGGCCAGTCAAGGCCAGGACGGGAAGCGCGTCTGAAGGTAATTTAATACAGGCATTAGATTGGCTGTATTTGACCTTGAGCACGAGTCATGCCCAAACAATGGGATGATACCGAAGTTGCAGTTATGCTGGGAGTGCTGCTGGACCTTCAGATGTACGCTGCCATTGGCGGAAAAAGGCAACGAAACGCTCGGGTACGTATTTACCTACATTGACATAGGGGTTCTGAACTCTTAATACATCATGCAACAAATAGCTCTACTGCTGCTTATGTATGGCTAAACCAGTAGTGTAAACACACTACAAACAGTTCATTTCGATGAAAAGCCTCTAACTACTTACAAACAGCAACCATAAACATAATTATTTCGCAGTAGAATGCCATATTCCGAAAATGAAAATGTGGTTGTGCAGTACTACTTCACTGCAGCTGTTGTGGTACAAGTTATTAGCCACTAAAAATACTGGTGTAATGGCAACACAAAATATTGGAGGTTGCTTCCTTATGGTTTTATCAAGCAGACTGCTCTTGGAAGCCAAAAAATGGTGCCCATGGGCTTTGTTAGCTTTGTACACAAATAATCGGTAGGACTATGTTATCAGACCTTCATATTTTGGTAGAGAAAGGTCCATTGTTTATGAATGCTACGTCTTTTTGTTACATATGTGCTGAATGTGATGTAGGAGACATACAAAATTATGTATTTGGGAAATGGAGAGATGGTCAGATACCCCTGCTTCCCATAATTACCTAGGTCCTACAGACTTACCTACCAAGGCAGGTACTACCAACCTACCTGCAAACTTCCAGTGGATGTGAATATGAAGGAATTGTGGAAAATGTGCATCTGGATACATGGCATATTTGGAGATTGGACTAACTTAAAGTAGGTGGGGAATTGGGGGTATCCAAACATGTTCCATTTCCTGAACACCTACCTTTCGACATCTGCATCATTTTCAGCACATATATAACAAAAAGATGGTGGTATTCATAAACAATGGACCTTCTTCTTCCAAAATACAAAGATCCAGTCACATGGTTCTACCTTTTTGTTTTTTTTTTGTGTATGGAGCTAGAGAAGTCTGCAGGTGCCATTTTAGGCTTCCGGGAGAAGTTCGCTTAAGAAAACGATAATGAAGCTACCTCTGATTTAAAAAAAATAAAAGCAATTATACCATTATTTTTTAGGAGTTGCTAATAATTTGTACCACAACAGCTACAGTGCAGTAATCCTGCACAACTAAATTTTTGTGTTCAGAATACAGCACACCATTATGAAATAACTATCCATTTTAAAGTTGCTCTCTGCAAGTGGTTAGAGGGAACTGGTTTGCAAGTGGTTAGAGGGAATATCAAAAGGAACTGTTTCAATATGGATAGCTTGTTCATTCCTGTGTTCAGTAAACACAGTACAATTACTGGTTCGGCCATACAGAAGCAGCAGTAGAGCTATTTGTTGCATGATGTCTGAAGTGTTTGGACCCCCCCCCCCCCCCTCTTCTCCCACATAACATTTTTCTTAGTAGATAATGCTTTTGCTTACCATGACAGATCATGGATCGTGATACGAATATTCTGTAGTGCAATTCCAGGTGAAGAGATCCAGGTGATAGGGAAATGATAGGATAATTTTCTGGAGAGGGTGATGTTATGGATCCCACCAATCCAGAAAGATCCCATCTTTTCAAGCATTCCACAGTCCATACATACTGTTGATTTATGGCAGCCAAACTGGTTTGCAGTGACCCTGTATTCCATGCCGCTTCCAAGACTATACAATGCCATTGCAATCCTCTGTTCAAGTGGAATGGGCTCTCTGATTGCATCTTGACATGGTTCAAGCTTTCCTTGCAGTAAATTCACAAGCTTCATGAATGAGGTCTTTGTCATTCTGAAGTTATCCAGCCATCTACTATCATCCCACATCTTAAAAACTTCCTCCTTGAACCACAGCTTTCTACGAGGCGGCATCCACACTCTTCTCGCATTTGGTCTACAATTTATTTGGAGAAACTGAGCCAGCAGTAAAGCCTTTCTCCTTCGGATTTGGCGACGTAACTCCCTGCTCCTTCTTAAACGTCTCAACATCTCAACACTCTGAAACAATGCTTCTCTCGCTGCTTTTAACTGTATATATGCAAATATTACAGTCAGCAGGGCAGATGACAGCACACATTCTCCCCGAGTCTGATCCACTTATATGAAACGAATTATGTGTAACTGAATAACTGATGAAATCGCCCATTAGCTTGATAAAGAGAAACAGTAGCTGATAACACTATAGGACCTTTTTAGACCCAAGATCTGACTGCTTGGTAAAAAGGTTGAAATTGACGTAATACGACACGCCACGGCAATATGCCTATCAGCACTGGCGCATTCAATTATAAATATTTGCCGCGCTGCGCCATCAATGTAAATTCCGTTTAAACTTCCGTTAGTTTGGCAGCATGAAAATTCCGCAAAGTTAACGGAAAACTCACGTTTGCTCCTGTAAACGCTTTCGAGCCGTTGGGATTTCTCGCCCCCAGCTGGAACGGAATTACGATTACTGTCAAACCTAATCGGAAGATTCATGTAAACGGGGTAACTGAGAATATCAGCTTAGGTGCTGGTCGAGGAAGACACCTAACACTTTAACGGTGGGACGTAGTTTCACAGTGATTGCAGTCCGAAGTGTGCAGATGATTATGGAGAAGAATGGTGAGTTGAATTGCATGACATTATAGTCCTTTACATAATTGTCTACATTTGATAACAATGCTTCCTTGCATTATAGATCTGGTCAACTGTAGGGCGGGAATTTCTAAAGCTCAAAATGTCATGCCTTTAGAGGCCACTAATAACTTGCGCAACGACAGTTACAGTGAGGCCTTGTGAATTCGTGCAATCATGTTTGATTGCGCTCAAATGTATTAAACACCGTTTTCATTGGGTATAAAAGTGGTCGGCAAACAGCACAGGCGATTTTCCGTGTGTTCCCCGAACCGAACAGCGGTGTTCGGAATACAGCACGTGTATCTGCACCTGTTAAAACAAGTGAAGTGTGTGCTGCATTCCGAACACGAACTTAAGCATCGTAAGCCCGCAAGGTTGCTCTTGGCAAGGCTGGATCCAGTAATTAGCATTGGAGAAGGGGCGCAGGATAAAAAGGTACCCCTTTGGGTTGGAAAGATGCCCCTTCAGTAAACTTCAGTGTACCCCCTCCCCCACCTGACGATTTTTTTTTGCCGAAGGCACCCCTCCGAGGAAATGCGCCCCTTTCCCCAATAATAATTACCGCATCCGCCCTTGCGAAGCGTAACATTGCGGGCTTAAAATGCTGAAGTCCGTGTTCGGAATTCAACACACTTCACTTGTTTTAACAGGGGCAGATGCACGTGCCGTATTTCGAACACCGCTGTTCAGTTTTGGGCACACACGGCAAATCGCCTGTGTTGTTTGCCGAATACTATTATAACCCAATGAATACGGTGTTTAATTGATTTGAGCCCAATCAAACATGAAAATGTCACGCCTTTAGCGGCTACTAATAACTTGTGCAACGACAGCTACAGTGAAGCCTTGTGATTTTGTGAAAACATGTTTTATTGCGCTCAAGTATCTTAAAAACCGCCTTCATTTGGGTATAAGTGTTCAGCAAAAAACACAGGCGACTTTCCGTGTGTTCCCCGAACCGAACAGATACAGCACGTTTATCTGCACCTGTTAAAACAAGCGAAGTGTGTGCCGTATTCCAAACACGAACTTAAGCATTTTAAGACCGCATGGTTACACTTGGCAAGGGTAGATTCAGTAATTATCATAGGGAATCATAGAAGAAATCATCTGAAGAAATCATATGAAAATAAGTTATCATAGAAAAAAAATGCACCTTTTTGGTTGGAAAGGTGCCCCTTCAATAAAATTCAGTGTACCCTCCCCCACTTAGCGAATTTTCCGCCGAAGGCACCCCTCCGAGGAAATGCGCCCCTTCCCCAATGATAATTACTGGATCCGCCCATCAAAGTGCAACCCTCAGGGCTTAAAATGCTTATTAAGCCCGTGTTCGGAATTCAACACACGCTTCACCAGCTTTAACATGCGCAGGTACACGTGCCGTATTCCGAACACCGCTGTTCTCTTCGGGAACACACGAGAAATCGCATGTGTTGTTTGCCGAACACGTTTATGCCTCAAAGATAATAGTGTTTAATACATTTCAGCCCAACAAAACATGATTGCACGAAATCACAAGGCTTCATTCTAGCTGTCGTTGCACAAGTTATTAGGAGCCGCTAAAGGCGTAACATTTTGAGCTTTCGAAATTGCTGCCCTAACAGTTGACCAGATATATGATGCAAGGAAGTATGGTAAGCAACTGTAGATAATTTTAAAAAGAATATCATGTCACTTACCATTGTTCTCCATAAGTATCTGCACACATCGAACTGCAGTCACTGTGAAGCTATAGCTGGGTATCTCCGGACAGATTGCACAGCAATGGCGGCCGGAAGCCGTTGGAAGAAAATGGACGATGAGTCCAGCATCTATTCTCATGGTAGCCGCAACTTGATAAAACTTGAGACCTGCATTATTTCTCACGATGTCTCGATAGAGTTACGCATGCATATTGAGAAACTTACTTGATCCATGACATAAATCCGCAAAATATAGGTTCTCACTGCTTAAAAACTGCGCTCATTCAAGACATTGAGTCCGATAACTGTCCTTTCGTGAGCAGCATAATGAACATGCTCTCAAACAGTTTTTTTCAGTGTGGGAACGCGGCTTTTGTCGAATCCACAATGGCCGAGATAAACTATCGGAGCAAGCGCCATGCGACGCAGCAAACTCATTGATTGAAATACGAACAGAGTAAAAAGAGTAATTCAAAATAGTAGCTGAACTTCGAAGGAACTTTCTATCCTTAGCTTGGATTATAGAGCTGCATACAATCCACATGGGCAACGATTGGAAAACGCGCACAATAAGCGATTGATAGTTTCAGCTGCAAGATGGACAGAGGAGGGTGAGGAAGCTACGACATGCTTCCTAAGGCGGGGAAACCAGTTGTCAGCACGGAACAACGATCATCACATAAATGTATGAATCGGGGAAAAAATTACGGATGATGAGGACATCATTTCGCCCTGTGTTAAATCATCATGCGGACTTGCTTAGCACACAGGGAAAAGGTGGATAGATTTCGTGCTTATCATAGAATCCCTGAGTTCTCCGAGGATGACAGCCGACTTTGCGATGGCTTAATTATGAATGAAGAATGCAAATTTGCATTAGGCATAATGAATAGTAATGAGGCGGCAGACGTTAGTGGATTTACAGGGGAATTGGTCTGGGTGTTTTGGAATGGTAATGTGTAGTTGGTTGTATATTGGGTTCATTCATAATACCAAGATAACGATCTTCTCATAACTTAGAGAAGAGGACTTGCACATCTTATCACGAAGAAAGGAGAGCAAAATGTGTTGCTGAATAAGTGACGTATTTGTATACTGAACGTTGTACCCAAGGTTATGGCCAAAGTAATTTCTTCGATAATTAGAACTGTAATCCGGAAATTAGTGCTGGAAGAGGAAGCAGGTTTGATGCAAGGTCACTTCCAAGGGGAATACGTTGGCAACTCATAATTTATATCATAGAGTATCGCGATTTCGATCAAATAGGGGATTGCTCATTGCATGTGATTGCATTGCTGCTTTTAATTCACTACAATACGATACTATTTCTGCTGCACTCAGAGTGTACCAGTTTGGGGACCTGTCATTGATGCAATGGATCAAACTCCTATTACAGCAGCTGAATTCCCACAATAATTAATAGTGGATGTACCCCGAGCTGCTTCCGAGGAAGTCAAGGCTCACCTTTCAGTGGAATTGTTTTTCACATTGCAATATAAATTTTGGCTACAAACATTCGGGAAGATGAGCGCATAAGTGGGGTAAAAGTCAGCAGCATGGAAGCAAATGTAAATAATTATGCTGACGATGCATTTTTGTGCAGGGCTTTCCGTCAGCAAAAACAACGTTAATCATAATGCATGGGCCTAGCCAAGCGTCCGGCCTCAGTTTGAATATTAACAAGATGCATGCCACGTGGCTGCGGCCCAAAGAGGGTCTTCTGAACGAGGTCTGTGGAATAGACGCGGCTTGAAAGTGAAGGTATTAAGAATCTGGTCCAGCTCTACCGAGTCTTGCTAATCAAACCATGTCCAGGAGGTGTGTATAAAACGTTCGCAGCGTAATTAATGCATTGAGTAAGCGGTCTGTTACGGTAAAGGGCTGCTATACCGTCACTATGGTGTTGACATCATTTCATTTCGCTACAGCTGTGTTCTCATGTGAATACCTAAAAATAAAATTACGAAAATAATGGTAAGATAATGAATCTCGTGTGGCGTGATTGACCTCCTATAATTGCAAAACAGATTCTGTGGCAATGAATTGAGTGTAGGGGTCTTAAATGGATGCACATAGTGCTGTGTTGCAAATCACGGGAGATGGATTGGATAAGACGTATGTACACTGCACGGAAATCGGTAATCTGTTTGGCGCTGCAAATATTGAAGACAAGGATTGGGAGATGTCACTGAGCTGACCTACTCATGGAGTAGTGACTTTTCTATCTTCACTTTCATAGGCGGAAAAATTACCCACCTGCGAATGCCCGTATTTTATCAGAAATGCTAATGATGTTTCAAAGACAGTGTTCAAATAATGGCTTTTCCTTAGGTGTGAGATGTCGAAACGAGTACAGTTAGGATGTCAAAAATCGCCATGAAAACGACGTCGCTTAACTTAGCTTATAAATTCTTCAAACACAATTTTGATCCAACAGCGTATTCATAGTTTCTTTCCTTTGATTTGAAACACCTAATTTAGGGATAGCTATTTTCGCGATAACGATACAAAATACCTATCCTTATTAACTGATATTGCATAACAGACCAGAGCAAAGGTAATCATTTTACCTGGAATGGTGTCCATGTTTGTGCATCACAATCCGAAATGGTGAGTATAAGCATGCTATTATTAACAGGATACTGTTAGAAATTAGATATAAAGACTTCATGAAGACTCATCACGAAGCACGATGTCGATACTTCGCTGGGGGATGTCGATTCAGTGTTCAGAAAGTGATATATTCCACCTTATTTCATGAATAAGTTATCACTGTTCAAAGATATACACAAGTTCCTTTGGATCAGATAGAAAACACAGCAGGAAATGATTTGGTTCCACGTATTTGCAAAAGACCACCAGTAATAAATACCATTTATGGGGTATGGAGAAAGACATATGTTGACGTGATGGTGACGTGGTTAATACCAATGAACTGGAAATATCGGGGGCTGGGGGCAGGCGTGCATTTTCTGTCATACAAGCCTGCAGTAAGAAGCTTATCTCAAATGTGAAGACAAAGGTTAAGAGAAGGACGATATGCTCTCTGGATTACCCGGGAAGCAAGTTAGATTATCAAAGATGAGTAGCTTAAGATTATACGACGACGAGCTTAGTGCCGTCAGTCCCAGCGCAACTATAGGGGGTGAAAGTGAGAACTATTATCCTGCAAACTGGAAGCAAGTTTTTCTCACCACTTCTATAGATACACAAGGTCCACGAAAATCAAATCGGTTCAATATATGGTTCTTCAGCCGTACAATGTAGCTTGTGTGTGTGTGTGTGTGTGTGTGAGTTTGGCCAGCCTGCCACCGTGTAGTGATGTCGGCTGAGGATACTTACACATTCGAGGAGCTGTAGACAGTTACGACTTCTTAGATCTCAATGAAATTGATACCATTTTATATTAATTATGTTCGTATAACCGCGGAACCATTGGGAACCTTTGATATGAAGTGTATGGAAAGCAAATTAAGCATATGAGTAAATACCTTAATATGCATACCATTTGCCATCAAGCTAGGACTATGCTACGACCCGCATTTAACCTGAATAACCCTCATCAAGATGTGCATCATAAGGTACCAGCTGTCGGTTCACGTGGTTGAACCAGGCTTGATGGGGTTAGAGAGAACATTTAGCCGTCATATTAGGGTAGAAAGGCGCGTTGCGCGAGGCAATAAAAAATGATGGAATTTCAAAGCAGGTGGAATGATTAAGAGAAGTACGATGAATTATTAAAGATGAATGTGGAATGCAATTATGTTGAATGAATAACGTGCAGAATAAAAGTGCAAATATCGCAAGCGGAACATGAAGCTTGCGCCAGAGAAGATGGATGGGAATAACAAAGGCGGCGTGGTGAGGAGGGATCTGGAAAGTGCAAGAGATGAGTTGAAAGACGTTGGTGTATGAGCATGGATGTGTTGGAGTAAAAACGATAATAATTCGATGCAAGCATTCGTGCGCATATGATGCTTATGAGCATCATAGTTGTAGTCATACCCTAAGTTGGAAAACCGCAAGAAAAACTTTGGATTAAAAGATTGGATGTTAACATTGCAGGCAATGTGCTCAATGAATAGTTGATGGTGACGGTAGTTCCCCCGATGTCCCCACCTGACGCCGCCTCTACTCCCGCGCGACCATGGCCGTTTTCCTCGGCAGGTACGCCGCGGCTTCTCATTGGTTAGGACCGGAGGATAGTCAGCGATCAGCTGACTGTGTGACCCGCTCGCGGCTAATCTCACGGCCTTGTTCAATGTCACCGGACGACTGCGCATGCTGATCGACTCGATCGCCATGTGTCAAAGGCGGGCACAGCAGCACTGATTAAGACAACAGCAAAGTGCAAAAATAATACGCATCTTGATAATTTATCATGCCTAATAATACCCACAATGCAATACCTAATAATACAAGAGCAATTCAACCCTCATATGTACCTTTTTTTTAAATAACGTCGGCTGCATGCTACTACATACCCGCACCAATGCGTTCTTTTACAGTACATTTCCTAATATTTCCCAGGATAGAACAAGTGCCTAGGGAAGAAGAAAAAAAACACTTTAAAAATGCTTTGGGGAAATACTTGATGGAATTATGCACATCAAATCAAAACTGAAGAATCAAATAGGTCATCTCATTTTATTAGTCAATGCAATGAAGTGCACTGCTGCAGAGTGTATGCGGTTGCCAGTTATGACTCTATACGTGGACGCAATGATCTATGCATGGCCGGATGTGAGTGTGTTCGTGTGGAAGATGTTGGGAGGGCTGTATGCGACTGTGATGTATATTTTACATCAGTTCTCTCTGGCTTTCGTCAATGTTATGCTATGCTCCCACTAACACTTTCACTCAGCGGGCCTAGGAGTGTTGTGTGCGTTACCAGCCCGCTATCTGTCCATGGTATCCCAGGGTCGTATTTCTTACCACTAATTGGTGGTGGCCTGTCCGCAAAAAAGGATGCATCAATGTTCTGGTTGTTTCTGTACACTTCCATTTGACATTCCTTCCTCCAGAGGCATCCTTGTGTTGGCTGTCCTCACTTATGGGCACCTAACCAAGGGAAGTCCCGCATTGCGAGACCCTATGAAAGTACGCGAAGCCAAATAGGCTATAGGCGATATACTACTGCATCAGATATTTGGACGGCATTTTCACTCTAAAAAATTGATTATTATCATCATTCATTCTACTTTCAACATCTCTGCGGTCTTCGCATCCAGGCAAGGGTCGTAATATTTGCGTATCCGGAGCCTGATTCAAGCATCGGCATGTGGGAATTCTGTTCTTGGAATTCACGTTCGATCGAAATGGCACGATGCCGATATCTCCATTCTGTGATTGAAGCTCCTTGTTAAGACTATTGTATGCGTGATATTTCCTCGTGTTCCAAGCGAATCGGGGCTGCGCCCTTGGCCTCACCGCAATGTGTAAGATGTCTTGAAGTAATGTTACTGGGCCAGACAGATTTCGGGGGATTCGCATTAAATTCTGAGAGAATCAGAGGGATGGTGCAATAACGGTGATGATATAACGGAAGTGCGATCTGCTCCATATCCTCTCAAATGCCTCTCCGGTGACTGTGGCGAACCAACTTTGTCTGAACTTAGCCCACCCTACGAACCAGGTCGCTGCAGACTTAATGTCGAAGTCCATCAATAAACCTCGTCATAAGACTACAGCGCAGGAAATGTATAATGTCGTTGGTTTCATATATGGCCGTCGTATTCAACACATGATGGAGTGCTGGTAGTATTGTAACATTAGGACGGGCATTGCCGTTGTGATATGTTCGGTTTTGGTTGCAATAAGCTTCAGCATAATTCTGAGCATTCAATATGAAAATGAAGTGATGGAAATAAATAACGAGTTTGCCATTTGCTTACTGTCCTTCCCAGCACCCAGCTGGTTTTAGTTGTGTATTTCTAGTTTGTTTAATAATAGAAAGCATTTCCTATTGCTACCGGTGACCTCTCAATAATTCGTGCCGGGACCCAAATATTGCTTGAGCAGCCACAATATGCTGCAAACTTCGCCATTAGGCCTCTGTGTATTGGAGAAAACCAGCTAAATCTATCAAGAGCACGAACAATCGTTTGCTTTTGTGAGAGGCACCACCGTTATTCGTGACCATTTGCATCGGAACACCACCCACCGTTCTCAGGTACACGATATCGACGAGTTGTGAAGAGCAGACGTTCCCGCTGTGCCCGGCCGACTCGCTGTGTCGGCGTCGCTCGTGGACGTTACAGCTGGCCGGAAATGACACGGATCACGTGACCTACAAGGTTGAGGTGGTGCAGGCGGCGCGGCGCTACAACGTGACGGTGGCTGCCGTCACTGCGGCTGGTCAGGGTCACTTCTGTCCGCCCATCCAGCTGGAGACAACGCCAGGAGGTAAGTCGGCTGGCACGCCTGCAGCACGCTGGATGGGACTCGTGCTTCTGATAGAAGTGCGCCGCTGACCTGTAGTAACGCCCTCGGGCTACACCTGGGCTTAGCTACGTCCGAACTGTTGAGTCCGAACTTATAGCAAAATGCTCTTTTCTCATGGAAGGAATGATATATTTCGACTTTTACACAAATTACACAACTCAAATTTTACATCACGACATCATAGCCACTGTGCGAAAAAGCGGGCAATGGAGGAGATCATGAAGACTAAACGGAGATCGTGAAAGAAGGTGTAAAATAAAAATCAGGTCGGGTTAAATGCAATACTTAAAGGCATCCGGAAATAAATCTAACTCCTCCTAGAACCTGGGACCAGAGTAAAAACAAAAATGTTGAAGTTTTCTCACCACGCTCGTGTGATCATGGCATCAAAGTCAGGTGTCGTCAGGCAAGGATCGCCAAGTAAACATCGGTTTATGTAGATATCAGAGCAACCATGCATAATATTATTGAAGAGGTTAGACAAAGCTTCATCCATTGGCTCAGAAATTAGGCAAATATTGTGTTCACACTAGTTTATGCAATGCATAATCGACCTTTGGAGCCACAGTGTATCGAAAACAATTCATCAGTCTGTTCACGTAAAAATACGCAATCCGCGGTACGATTACAACGTATTGTGTTAGCCCTCGCCAGTGGAGGGGAGGGGATTGATGCAACCCCCACCCCTAAAAATCGTGGACGGCTCCCAAACAGCCCAATGGAATCAAGTTAAATTTTCAGTACTCCTGGGGCGTTCTTATCGGAGCTTTTGGTAATTTGTTGGTAGGTCATATCAGGTGACGGAGCTGTCGCGCCATAAAGAGCAACACCGTCGATCATTTTTGAACAAAGTCGCGGATTATCGTACCTTGACATGACATATAGGCTGTTTACAAGGTGCATCTCGGTTCGGTACGTTACCGAACTGAGATGAGGCGACGCTAGTATCATACAGAAAGGGGGTAGTGAGATCATCGAAATATACGTATAAATTGATATAGATGCCATTTTGCAGTTTGAAATGCCCCCGTGAGCTACAAATTTGACAATATTGTCCAATTAAGCTGTTCAAAATACTCATTTTATCCGAAATTACCCACAATTATTATTGCATCCGCCCATGCTCTCAGCTTTTGGTAGCTTTCCTACTATATTCTGAATTTCATCTCGGTCCTGGTCGCCGACCGGAACCAAATTATTACAACAGAGAACGAACTACTTTTTATAATGATGGGCAAAAACCCATCATTATAATCACAGTCATTGTCAACTAATTGCAGTCAGTGAGTGCAGCGGGTATTTCTATTCGTGGAAGCTTTTAATCTCACTCAACTGGTGTATTGATGTCAAACATGCGCACTGACGGCGTCTAAGCGCGGCTATGTCCTCTAACTAAAAGTGATATATCACAGAACCGTGGTAGTTTATCAGCTTGAAATTATTATATTTGGATGCAAATAGCTGGAAGCTATCTTAACATGTAGCGCATGCTAAGTTTTGATTCCTTATCAACATACCCAGGTTCCAAGAGAGCCTGACCGACAGCATACAGCGAATTGGTATTACTCATTGTGTCCATGCATTGAGCCTCACGTATCATTTTTAACTTCTCTACCCATGGTAGTGAGCATACATGTTATTGTTGCTCATCAATTGGATGCATTATAATCCTTTGCCATTCTGGACACTACACACATTGTAAGAAAGGAGATTGGTTTTAGCTTCTGCGAAAGGCTGTTAGAAGACTGTAAAATATGGTTTTGCATTCTGAAATCACATGATGATTTGCATTGCAAATATGACATTGCTAGCCTTTGATACCTGCAAAGGAAATGCAAAGCTGGGTGATGGTGCATTCTGCAGAATATGTGCCAAAATAGGAGGAAATGCTTAGTCAATTGTGAAAATGTAAGTCCCCTTATCAACAGTATTACATGGGCCTTATCAACAGCATTACATGGGATGGGTTTGTGTAATTGAATGCATTTAAAAAAAGGCTTACCGTGTTAAAATAGATGCTTCTGTATTGAACATACGCGAATAACAAAAACTCAGCTTGTGTCAGTGTGGCAATGCTATTTCAGCATATGACATAAAAATGGTAATGATGATGGTAATGATGGTAATGATGATAGCCTGTAATAAATATGCGAGTTCATTTCACTGGCAAATAGAAATTGTGGAACTTCTCATTCTACATTGGGGGAGGGAACTTGCCCCTCCCTAAATGTTGCTTAGGTTTAGCATGGGGCCTATATGGGCATTGACTGGAAAGAATGACATGAAAAACCATTTCCCTCCCCCAATCATTTTGAAAATTTCCCGTGCTTAGCAGATAGACATGCATGCACCAAAATGTCGTTCAAACGTTGCAAAGCTAACTTTCAACCAAGGAACATTTCACACAAACCGTGAAATCCCAGAACCCTCCCCCCCCCTCCGTGTCGGTATGATGTGCGGAATGCTTGGTCCATAAAGCTACACTTACACTGGGTAAGCACTGCTGTCTCAGACGCTTATCTTATGGGAACCATCTCACCGTGTAGGAGCCACTTATTTTTAAGTGGGTGCACTTGGACCCGCCCTCAAGGGGTGCACTTATCTCGGAGGGGTGATACCTGCTGGAGCTTTCGATGGCGAGCGCTTTTGCGGATCCAGCCGGCCAGTGGGTGGGGTGGGGGGGGGGGCGGGGCGGAGAGTCGAGATGGTAAAACAAATACACGTGTTTTTATTTCCTCGGATTTCGATACGGTGGGTCTCAGGAGGCATTATACAAACAATAGTTTAAAAAAATACAATGTGTTTAGAAGGTGAGAAAACGCTGAAAAGTCTGACTTCCTAAAATCAGGCAATGGGGTGGGTGGGTGAGGTGGAAGAGGTGGACCTGGTACAACAACCATTAAGACTGCCCAACAACCAAGCCGCGCACCTCATGGGAGCCGCCCACACCAATGGGGCCCAGACGCGGCTACGTGCCAGACGACAGCCGCCGGCCTGCCGTCTGGCGCGGCGATCGATTTCACTCCGAATGCGGAGTGAAATAACTGGGTCCAGTCACGCACTTGCACTTCTGTGGTTTTCATGATGTGCAATTGATGAATAAATAGTATTTAAATGTATTACCATTTATATCTTTTTTTAAGTGCCACTGACGGCATATAAGCACGCATTGCCTGCCTATTAATTAAGCGTGCGGCCCCTCTCGAATGGCCTTCGTCTGCCGTGATAACAGGCACGGGTGTCGATTTATGGAGAGGTGGGACATATGGAGATATGGTGTACATATGGAGAGGTGGGAGGCTTTGACAATCTCGATGCTGCCTTGGCCCTGAATAATTTTAGCATTAATATAGAAAGCCATAGGCCCCAGTATCCTATATTTATTTCGGCACTTTCATTGTCTTCATGTATTTCTTCCAGCCAGTTCCAGAAATTGACACCTCTGGTCACAGGTTTTCGTCTCGTGCACCACTGTTGTTCAGCATAGGCTATCTTCTCCACAATAGACTGTTTCACTGGATACACCCTACTCTCACGCTACCGTACTGACGGAAACCACCACTAGATTAAGCAAGCTTATGTTCATTTTTAATTTAGGGGGCCAAGATTACAGCCTGAGCATACAGGCCCATTGGCCAGTGGAAAAAGGTCGAAGTGCCAACCCATCTTGTGTGAGCCCATCCCCACTCCGCCGTCCATGCATCGTGCCCGTGAAAGGCATCTTACCTTCAGGTTTTGCGGCAACGTCCCGATTGTCATTTTGCAAGAAATGTGTGGTGCCGCTAAGACGACTTACAAGTGCAACTAGGAAACTTGGGAATTGCCTCCCCTTGAGAACACCCCGGACTCATTCCTGACACACACACACACAGATCATGTTAACCCAGGCGTTCTTGCCCGAGCCCAACTCCGGCTGAGCTACCTAACTGCCTGCTTGTACATGGCCCGGGGCTGCGAATAGAGGAAGGACGACGGGTTGGATCAATAAGTCCGCAATACAGTTGGCCGCTACGACATGGACCGAAGTTGGTTGCTCCACAGCTGATCAGCCAAAGCCTTACCCGCCTGGCGGGTAATCTCACCCGCAGACACAGGTGTGCTTCGGTGTAGCATAGCCAGGCTGGGCATGCACGGGCAGGGTTCCTGTCTCTGGGTGTGTATTTTGTACACCATTAGAACATGCACAGTGGACGTGCGCGGCACGCAAACAGGGTCATTGCGTGGCTTACGCCTATTCCCAGCGGCGCGTTTGCGGGCAAGATCCAAACCACACTGTCATTAGTCCATTACGGGATCGGATACCCCATTAGGTAACAGCCTCTGTTGGCGTGCTCCTTCCGTCCTGCCGTCGTGTGATCCATTGTCCGAAAGAACAAAGGTCTAATGATGTGGAGTAGCAAAGCCACTGGCCCAGGCTGCTCAAAACTACCCAGCACTGAGCTTAGGTGTGTTGAAATAGTTCGTGCACTGGGTTGTTTGCGTAGATGTACTGAATGATGCCTTGTGCGGTATTTGCCAGCATATTCAAAGTACTTTACTTCTAGTGTTTTAGATAAACATATTTATCACGGAGCACACAAAACCAATACATTAATATTGTCACGGTATCAATCAGCTCTGGTGTCAATATGCTACACACTTGGGGTGCTATTGCGGATGGACGCGCGAAGAGCTGGACACCTGAAGTGACACCACACGCACACTGTGTCCGCCACGGACGTAGAAGAATCTGAAGTCTGGTGCTGCCATTCTAAGCTGGGTCGGTGTGTTCCGAGTCCATCGACGGCCCTAGGAGATGATTATCTGGAAAGGTCAGGTGGCGGTGCCACAGCCTCACGCTAGGCGGTGGTTTGCGCCGCTCACCTCGTTCCCAGCCATCTTGATATCTGCAACAGGATGAGATCAATTTTCTACCGACGTCTGGTTATATCAATCTTACTTAGACACACAAGGTTAGTTGTATCGGTACTATTTACATTTGTATTATTATTTGTATTTGTGCTGCAGGCACATCCACACAATACAAGCTAGTATCGCGCTGTCTACATGTGGTATACCATAGTTCAATACAAATACACATGCACTATTGCGAAAATAAGAAAACTGTGGTTGTTTGAACATGGGTTGTGAGGATAACGTAGGGTCAAGGCTGCCCAGATGGAACACGCCAGCCACTGGTGCCATGCATACCAATTATGGGAAGGATCATGATGTCAGGTAAAAGCATAACTTTGTAAGTAAGACATAAATAGATACATAAATAAACGTAGCAAATGCTGAGAAATACCTTTCTAATGACGCGGCACCCTGTGTTATCTGTGTGTATTTTCTTATATTTCCTAAGTTCAAATGAGAGGTACAGGATTTGGAGAGGCGTAGATAAAATAGGGAAATGCATATCTTCAAACAAAGTTCAGTGACACTCCATTGGAGTTACCAGGGCGCCAATAAAGCTGCAAGGATTCCTCTAGACCTGTCTTTTGGACCAGATAGAGCATCACTCAGAATTAACGCATGCTATCCTGTGGGGATGGATTTCACTCTGAACGGTTGTCACGACCACAGACAAAATGTCACGGCAGTGTACCACGGTGCGCCATGATTGATGGTACATCGTCTCCAGATCAAATCATGAAACGTTTCATGAGGTCGTGTCAGGCCCCTTGAGCTTTGGAGCCATCTCTAGAAGCACGCGGGGTACATTTTTGCAAAATTATGGTTGTATCTGTATTACTGCATTATGTGCCCAGATGATTGACATTTCATGTTTTTAGATGTTATCAGACCGCAGTGTCACACCTGTACCCTCAGGGTCAACAATGTCAATGCCTTCCGTGGAAGTTGCTCGACAAGATGAATGCATTCTAGGGTGCATACCTTAATGGCCTGAATTTGAAATCAGCAAATGTTTGCGTCCTGGGTAGCTCCAGTGGTCATTTGCAAGGGCGTGCAACTTTTGTTGACATATCACACTCGGTGTGAGCGCCGAGGAAGGTCACCCTGACCGAACCATTTCACTATGCAGTGAAATGGTTTGATGCATTTGATTGATTGGCATTTGATCTGACCGTGTCAGATCAAATGCCATGTTGAACGATTTGTGCGTACTTCGAATACATTTCGGTGCTGATTTCGTGGTATGTCTCAAAAGATGTTGTGTTGCCGAGTTGCACGTGCTGATACACGTCTCTTCACGATTTTGTACTTCCACATGCACTGGAGTGTCGTGGTTGAATTGAATGGGGAAAATTGTGCACTGCTACAGCATTATCGCTCCCAGGACTCTATCCCAGTTAGAAACGAAATGGCGAGGACGTGGCAGCATTCCTGTAACGTGAGGACTGTTGATATACGCGCGGTGGGCGAAGGTTCGCGTGCCTCTCAGTGATTAAGTGGAAACCTTTTAGGATTGGACAGGTGATCTTCTGGGTTAGGCATTTCGTGATACCCACGTTCGTCTATTGATTTCGTATTGCAGGGCGCCTCCTTAAAGAGTCGTTTGAACATCCCCTTGCCTATAGAGTACTCCCTTAGGGTGATCAGGATGCTCCTCCTAGAGGTTATGGCTCCCCTTGGGGTGCTTTGAGCGTCCCTCCAATAGACCCACCGCACCCCTCTGATGATACCAGCGCAATTCGATGGAGATGCCAACCTATTCTGAAGCTATGAAGGAGTCCCTTAAAAATGTCAGGGCGACATGAAATATTTGGATCACCTGGCACCCTCTGAAGCTACCAGGGTGCGATCTAGTCCTACCAGGGCGCTACCAGGGCATCATTGGGCTACCAGAAGACCTCTCTGGATTTTTTTTTTTTTAAACTATGCGATGGTTCCGTAGAATGGCCCTTGAACATTATCGAGCGCCCCTTTGCAGCTTCCAGGGCTCCTGCTCTATGCTGTTGGCACCATTATGTGGTTTGCAGTGTTCTTCCGAGACTCGTCTCTGAACCTACCAAGTTGTTCTTATGGGGCCTAAGGCCTTACAGCCCTTATGAAGCTGTCAGGACGGCTTCCTGAGGGTTCCGGCGTCCCCTCGAGATATCAGCACTGAACTACCATATAATTACTCAGGAACTGCAAGGCTAGTTGCTGAAGCCGCCGGAAAGGATGTTTAATACTGGTAGTACTCGGTGATATTTGCAGCCAGGGTGGAGGTTCATATGCTTTTCGAATTGCCAGTACAATACCTGTCGATATATTTATGTTGCCAATGCAACATCAATACTTATGAAAGTATCACTTCACGTCTATAGCATTGCGTGGAAAGAATGAACTGACATTACCAGACTTCGGCAACACGAAAAACCTTCGGCAGCTTCCGCCTATGCTTCCAGGATGCTCTCTAGACTTGTCTGGTGCTTTTCGGGGTTACAATGTGATTTAAACCCACACCCACACACACACACACACACATATATATATATAATATACATTGTCTATGCATATAATATTCATATAAATAATAACATAACACGTACGCATTGACCAATGTCGAACAATTTATTGAGGGGAAAGGGAGGGCACTTGTCCAGGAGCCTCATCGCCGAAGGGACGCCACTGATTGGAAAAGATACAGGATCTCCCCAAGGTTTGTCAATTCCTCGGAAATGGACGCCTTTGCTGAAAATGTTGGTGACGTCTATACCTCATCTATACCTCTGTCCCCTCATCTATGTCTCTGTCCCCTCATCTATGCCTCTGTCCCCCCATATATACCTCTGTCCCCTCATCTATACCTCTGTCCCCTCATCTATGCCTCTGTCCCCTCATCTATGCCTCTGTCCCCTCATCTATACCTCTGTCCCCTCATCTATACCTCTGTCCCCTCATCTATACCTCTGTCCCCTTATATATACCTCTGTCCCCTCATCTATACCTCTGTCCCCTCATCTATGCCTCTGTCCCCTCATCTATGCCTCTGTCCCCTCATCTATACCTCTGTCCCCTCATCTATACCTCTGTCCCCTCATCTATGCCTCTGTCCCCTCATCTATGCCTCTGTCCCCTCATCTATGCCTCTGTCCACTCATCTATGCCTCTGTCCACTCATCTATGCCTCTGTCCCCTCATCTATACCTCTGTCCCCTCATCTATACCTCTGTCCCCTCATCTATACCTCTGTCCCCTCATCTATACCTCTGTCCCCTCATCTATGCCTCTGTCCCCTCATCTATGCCTCTGTCCACTCATCTATGCCTCTGTCCACTCATCTATGCCTCTGTCCCCTCATCTGTACCTCTGTCCCCTCATCTATACCTCTGTCCCCTCATCTATACCTCTGTCCCCTCATTTATACCTCTGTCCCCTCATCTATGCCTCTGCCCCCTCATCTATACCTCTGTCCCCTCATCTATACCTCTGTCCCCTCATCTATACCTCTGTCCCCTCATATATACCTCTGTCCCCTCATCTATACCTCTGTCCCCTCATATATACCTCTGTCCCCTCATCTATACCTCTGTCCCCTCATCTATTCCTCTGTCCCCTCATCTATGCCTCTGTCCCCTCATCTATACCTCTGTCCCCTCATCTATGCCTCTGTCCACTCATCTATGCCTCTGTCCCCTCATCTATGCCTCTGTCCACTCATCTATGCCTCTGTCCACTCATCTATGCCTCTGTCCCCTCATCTATACCTCTGTCCCCTCATATATACCTCTGTCCCCTCATCTATACCTCTGTCCCCTCATCTATGCCTCTGTCCCCTCATCTATGCCTCTGTCCCCTCATCTATACCTCTGTCCCCTCATCTATACCTCTGTCCCCTCATCTATACCTCTGTCCCCTCATCTATACCTCTGTCCCCTCATCTATGCCTCTGTCCACTCATTTATGCCTCTGTCCACTCATCTATGCCTCTGTCCACTCATCTATGCCTCTGTCCCCTCATCTATACCTCTGTCCCCTCATCTATACCTCTGTCCCCTCATCTATACCTCTGTCCCCTCATCTATACCTCTGTCCCCTCATCTATACCTCTGTCCCCTCATCTATACCTCTGTCCCCTCATCTATACCTCTGTCCCCTCATCTATACCTCTGTCCCCTCATCTATACCTCTGTCCCCTCATCTATACTTCTGTTCCCTCATCTACACCTATGTCCCCTCATCTATACCTCTGTCTCCTCATGTATACCTCTGTCCCCTCATCTATACCTCTGTCCCCTCATCTATACCTCTCACTGAAATTACCTTCCCGACAGTCGGCTGGCGATGGCAGAACATATTTTCTCAGACTTTGACGTCACCCGACTCGACGTGGCGTGCGAAGAATGTGCAGCACTTTGTTTATTGTTAAACAGTGCTACCCTGTGGCTGTCGCATTCACTCAATGACTGCTAAAGTGCATAACTCTGTGAATATGATAAATATGCTGCTACAGGCAGATGTTCCACCACGCGGCACGTAAAGCTCCTGGGCCTGGTATGCATAATTCCTCCTTGAATAACTCCAAATCAGCAACATTCGTCTGCAGGAAGCAGCCCCCAGCGCTCATATATCGTATAACCAAATATCTAGTAATAATGGATGCCGTTTTCTCGTCTGTCACGTGTGGTGTGACAGTTTGTCAGTTGAAACTGCCGAATTGGGCTATTATGCCGGACAGCGGCTCAGTCAGCGATGGCGCCGACGCGTGAGCGGAGTCAGCTGGCTGTTGCCGGATGGTCGCCAGTCACCGGATGGTTGCCAGTCGCCGGATGGTCGCCAGTCACCGGATGGTCGCCAGTCGCCCGATGGTCACAGTCGCCGATGGCATTGCATCAATTGCCATATTGCCAGACATGTGCCAGGCCATGTGCAGTACCGGATGGTGCAGTGCCGATGTCCAGTCGATGGTCGCCAGTCGCCCGATGGTCACAGTCCGAGCACAGTCCGACCATGCGGCAATTGTGCCACAGCTGGCCCGGCAACTGTACTGCAGCTGGCCAGACAGGTGTTCCACAGCTGGCCAGAGAAGTTTGCCACAGCTGGCCAGACAGGTATGCCACAGCTGGCCAGATAAGTGTGCCACAGCTGGCCAGACAGGTGTACCACAGCTGGCCAGACAGGTGTGCCACAGCTGGCCAGACAGGTGTTCCACAGCTGGCCAGACAGGTGTGCCACAGCTGGCCAGACAGGTGTGCCACAGCTGGCCAGATAAGTGTGCCACAGCTGGCCAGACAGGTATACAGCTGGCCAGACAGGTGTGCCACAGCTGGCCAGATAGGTGTGCCACAGCTGGCGGTCAGAGAAGTGTGCCACAGCTGGCCAGACAGGTGTGCCACAGCTGGCCCGGCAGCTGTGCTGCAGCTGGCCAGACAGGTGTGCTACAGCTGACCAGACAGGTGTACTGCAGCTGGCCAGACAGGTGTACCACAGCTGGCCCGACAGCTGTGACACAGCTGGCCCGACAGGTGTGCCAGAACTAACCCGACAGTTTTAACGTAGCTAAGCCGGCTGTTGTAACGCAGCTGAGCCTACAGTATTACCTCAACTGACCCGCCAACTGGTGCGTTCCACGACAGATCGACCAATGCACTTCACCCCATCATTTTTTATTGAGACCAAAATATGTTCACAGGGTAGGCTTTGGCTCTGAATACGGCTGTGTAAAGTTTAGCCTGATTTGGCCAAAGGTTTTTTTTAGCTATCGTCTCCGGCATTATTTTTAGGTAAAATAACATGGGTTGTTTTCACGATGGATATTTCAACAATAAGAAGCGGAAAGGGTGGCAAATTATACATATATTTCAGAAGAAAAAGGATCAACTGAAACATTCTCGAAATAAAATGTCAGTATTTCCTACATTTGTCCTCGTGACCTCATGACTGCGTGATCTCGTGACCTCCCGTGATCCCTAGCCCATCGAAATTGATAAATTTGATGGCGGAAGTAAAATTGGGCATGATTTCGCTGACCAAACAAAAAAAATTATAACGTGCGTTCTTCTTATAACTATCGGATATGCCGTCCGCTCTTAACTTTTTGCGATTTTACGTTTTCCGGGTAGGACGGATTTCGTGTAAGCTTTCTTACAGGGTGGTCCGGTGCTTTCTTACAGGGTGGTGGAGGGGTTGACATCGGGGAGGAAACGATAGCAGGCTTGGCAGAGCCGAATCAGTGTACGAATTGGTTTTCGGTAACGCCTGGGGAAAGAGGACGTGGTGAATTTGTTTTTCGACGTACATAAACGCTACAAGCAATTGTGAGAGTCACTGTGTCGATTCTTATTGTCGCCACACAAAGCGAATAACTATTGTTGTCATATAACTGTTGTCAATATAACAATATGTTGCTGAAGCATCGGTAAGCCCCATTGAAAACGTGAGCATCCTCACATTACCAGAGGTGTGGTTTTGTATGTTAAAGTTCCAATTTTAAATTTTTCCAACCATTCTTTTATATCTCCGATTTTTCAAGTTTTTTTTTCCACAATCAGCGTCAGAAATGAAAAGAATGAAAAGGATACACCGAAGGGAAACTTGATACAAACAAAATTCAGAACTCTGGCAAGCTTAGAAGAACAAAACATGCCAAAATCGACAAAGATGTAAAATTCATTTCGCAGAAATGTTTGAACTCAAAATGGACTTAGAAGAATAAACATGTCAAAATCGACAAATATGTTAAATTCATTTCGCAGAAATGTTTGAACTCAAAATGGACTTTCCATCAAAGAAAATATGTTCCGTTTGATGCTGGCTATCTGTATCTTTTGAGCAGTTCCTGAAATATGCCATATTCAAAGCTGTACACATTTCTGAATGTACATGCAATTTCAAAATGAACTCGTTACAGAAACTTATACAGATAAAAAATATCCTGAACCAAATGGATGCACCAGGACGAGTTGTTTCAGATGTCATCTTAAAATCACATGTCAATTGATATTTACTATTTGACAAAGCCAATTCCGGAAATCCAAACTGTTTGCCCCGCTTTTATTACCAGATTTGATGCCCTACTAGGAGTTGCAGTGACCAGAAATAACAGAAAACGGCCTGAAAACGTCCTATTCCACCCATCGCGCAAAAATACGTGACGTCACAATAGCTTTGACTCGACCTAGGTTTAATTCCTGTCCGTATTCGAACTTAGCTGGTATTATTGTCATTACAACTTGAACCAGATGGGCACCCAGGACTTCATAGCGGGTACCGACCGGTGGCACGACCAAAATTTTGCTCAAAATGAGTTCTGGCTGTAGCCCCCTTCCAAATGAGAAAACTTCCCAGCTTCCTGGCACTTTATTTTAGCCTTCGAAATATTTCCAATGGTTTAATTTAACTTTGAAAACAGTCATTTTTGCTAAGGAGACCGGGCCCCCACCCTCTGTAGTACGCCTATGACTTGAACCGGAGCCCTGTTCCACAGGCCGTGGACGAGGCGCGTATACGAAAAACAGCCCAACTGCCGGGCGCTGATTGGTCTAGTTTGAAACGTATGACGTCACACCTCCGTGTAAGTTGTGTCTGGCACAAGGCTATAGAACACCAGGTAGAACGCTCCGCTTCCCAAAAAGGGAGACGCTTGAGCCGACCATCAATTATATAAACTTGAGCCGACCAATCAGCGTTTGACGACCTCCGCCGATCGTGGCAATAGTAAAGGGCGTAGGGCAAAACTTGTGGAAGCTATTATTCATATATTGTTCCATTTTTTGTCCTAATTTTCTACAAAGGCATTCTTGCTACTTTAATCTTGATCTTTAATACTACTTTATCACAATGTCACCGCTAACAGGGGAACAAATTTGATATTTGTGTGGATGTCATCGGTTTCGCCGCACTAAAGACAAAATTGGTTTGTTTAACATTATCACGATCGACGGAGGTCGTCAAACGCTGATTGGTCGGCTCAAGCGTCTCCCTATTTTTATTGGACTAAAATGCTGGAGCGCACCCCCCTGGTCTGGCCCCAAGGAGATATAGCTCACACCGAGCAAATCTCATAAAGGGTTTGTGGTGACAGACGAAAACAACATGCGTTCAACTGGGAAACGACTTTCGAGCGGATTTGTGTTGTAGCTTGGCCGTACTTTGCACTACTTTTTCGTGATGGCAGTTAACTTAGAAGAAATGAAAGGGAAGTATTTTGGAGGAGCTCATGAGGTATGTGGGAAGCATGTGACGAGATCATTCGTTGTGTAAGGTGAGTGAGGTCGAAGTGATTCCGCGGATGGCCATGGCCATTCTGATTGCAAACACTCATCCTAATTACAATCACTTATCTTTACCATATCTAGATATCACTCGATGTTTCAATCGCAACAGTCATCTACATCGCTGATAATTGTCGTTTTCCCGCGAACTTCGCGCTCTCTACTAGTGTCTACCTGTGTCGTGCGCTCTCCACTGGTGTCTACCTTTGTACACGCCGCGTACACAGGCTGTGGCACAGGGTTCAGGCATCGCCCCTCGGTTGTATAAACGTGCTAACGTGCAGCCAGTTTGCAAAGTAGGTGTGAAATCCACGCCGCGAAACTCCCGGTCTCTGCCGCTGCTACCTTCGCTAATCAAGGTGTTAGGGAGAGTCATTTATTTAGCTTTATGCCACCACGTTCGGTCTGTTCTCTCCGAGTGGTAGTGCGGATTCCTGCCCGGCTCCTCATGCACACGAACTTCAGTACTTCGCTGAGCGCGGTCTGGAGCAATATATCGGCTCGCTCTCAAACAGATGTTATTTATACAGATTACGGTTCACCCTTTTGGAGTGTAAACCATGAGTTACTACTGCACAAATTGAAGCCAGTTCACCATACATCCCGCACAGCATGTTGCCTACTAAAGTCATATCTGTCTGGAAGAGTACATTTGGTAGTTGTGGATGATCGGTGCTCCGCATGAACCCCGGCATCATCTGGTACATCAGAAGGCGAATTACTCTTGCCTTTGCTCTTCGTTTGTTTCAAAATGACTTGCCAGAAAGGCCCAAGGTAGACAGCCTGATGTTCTCGGACGAGCTCAAGCTACTGCGCCGGGTGGATGATCTGAGTAACGTCTCACATCTCCACTATCAGCTAAATCAGCTAGGTGAGTGGTTAGAGACGTAGGGCCTGACTTGCGGACCTCGAAGTGCAAGGTGCTGACACTGACACTGCGCCGCCAATCTGTAACAGCCTAGCGTAAGATCGGTGAACCAGTAATAGAACTGGCAATGGTCATGGGAGACTCAGGCGTATACGTGGATGAGAAGCTGTCTTTTGGTCCGCTTATGTTAATGAAATTGTAGTAAATATGGTGAACAGTGCCCAGGGCTAGTGATCCGATCTTTTCAATACGGCAAAGAAGGCAAGTCGCTATATCAGTTCAGCCGAAAGGCGATTGTCAACACGTATTGCGTGAATGCAAAAGCTGTCTTAAAATGTTGTAGCTTCAATTGGGGTGGGGTGGTACTTACAAACGCACACGCACCGTGTGGAGCGGGTGCAACCAGGAGCGTCGCTTTGCACACTTTTGGAATTGCTCAAGCCATCCCAACTTTCGTTGGACCTATTCCAATAAGGATTTGAGTCATCCCATCGGTTTTGAAGAAGATAATAATGAACATTGGAACACCAGCATACATTGCAAGCATGTCCAGAAATGATAAATAGTGATTATTCTGTCGCTTAGTTGTCCCCTGTACTATAACCTGTTATATATTTACCAACTAAATGTTCCCTTTTGCTACCATCACTGCGCTGGTGTCTCCACTAGCTTTACCTCAACCCATGCCAATAGCAATTGCACCAAACGCAAACAAAATAGTTGTTCAGCGGCGCATAGAACATATCGAATATAATATAATCGAACACCAGTACACATTGCAGGAATATCTAGACATGTTATACAGTCATTATTTTATCCCTTAGGTGTTCCATGTACCAGAATCCTTTAAATAATAACCCTTTAAATATTCTCGTTTGGTACCATTACTGGGATGATGTCTCCACTAGCACTACCACAACCCTTGCCAATAGAAGTATTACCAAATGCAACAAATAATTTGTGGGCGGTCTCTGACAGCCCATCATGAACAGTTCGCACATCTGATCATATCATTAAGTTGTGCGCAAAATTAGCGACGCTGCGTAACGATATGGAAGGTAATATGTGCGCTTGCTTTGCTTGGTAAACTAAATAACTCGACCAAAATATCGGAAAGCTACCATTGTTTGGTATTCTGAGTCCGATCCGAAAATCCTTTTCACCCGCAGCTTTCACTAGTTCAGTTAAGCTGTATTTATGGATTGAAAATACATCTCCATATGATCCATGTATAAATTTTCCCAACTGGCATACTTACATTTAGTTATATCGCTAATCATAATGATCAAAATATATGTAGTGGCGCAAAACCCTTGATTTATGTCATGCATCGCAATTGATAAATACGTAGAACACCACTGTCCACACGATGCTTCTGCTTAAAAAAAACTTGAAACTGATAGTTATCGTTCATCATGCGCCAGCAATTATTGTTCTGATTACGCATAGTTAATGAAAATTGCGATATTTAGGATCACCAGCCAACCATAAAATTCATGGTATGCGAGGTTACGAGCTGGCGGCTCTCCGCCGGGTTACCTCAGCTGGTAGAGCGCTGATCCCAGAGATGGGGGCCAACCCGTCCTGACAAGGCGGGTCCGCCTCTCCTGTACGTCTCCCGCGGTCGATATATCTGGAAAAGTGTGCCAGTAAGCGGTCAGGCAGAGCCACCTTTACCCGGGCGGCCGTGTCGGCCTGTCGAGACATTGTCGACACGTTAAGCATTTGTAGCAGAATTGGCAGTTAAGGTGGGATTTTGCCAACGGCGGAGCCAGGAATTTTCGACGATGGAGGATGGTGTTTTCAAAAGGAGGCCTTGGGGAAAAATTGACTCGTGAAGTGAAGCACTAAAATTGTCACTTCGTAGCAAAGGCTCAAGGGTTTGGTGGGACTCTATATCTGATTCCAAACCAAATGTGTCGTTGCATGAGTTATTTTTCCATTGTTATCCGATAGCCTCGCACAATTGTATTATTATGCGTCTGGAGGCCCATCCCTGTACACAGATTCTGGATGCCCTCCTGCTTGGTAGTCGAGTCAACAAGGGATATCTTGAAGTAACTTCAAGGAACTATCAAATTTGAACTAACGAACAATCTATCGCAAAACAAATCGCTGAAAACGGATTGTTAAATTGAAAACTTACCTAATCAGAGAGGGGATGTAGTAGCACGGCCACGGTTCGCTTGGTCTCCGAATCTGCAGGGCCCTTATTAGATACCGAATGTAGCTTGTAGCGTACCGACGCAAGCCTGAAATGGGTCGCTTAAAGTAGGATGTACTTTCCTATAGGGCGGTTGTTTTTCGTCAGATATGGATTGTCGAAATTCCAAAAATCTGAGAGGATCGTTGTAGCCCGATCCGCGCGGAGGAGGAGGTTACTTAACCCTTTTGCGAGCAAGTGAACGGACCGAAAAGAGCCGACTGAATTTGGAGAAGGGCCGCCTAAAATATGGGCGAGGCCGCCCAAGGTAAGATAAGGGCAGTAAGAAGTTGATATATAAAGTTGGAGAGTTGCCGTATCAAGCTGAAAGGCAGCCATCTAAGGTAGCGAAGGGGCCGTCCAAAGTAAGAGAGGAGCAGTGTCTTAATTCGGATGACCGGAATAAGCATGAGAGGAGCCATCTAAGGTGCCGCAGGTATAGCTGTATTAAGGCGGTGAGTGGCCGACTGAAATCGGAGATGGGCTGTCAAAATTCGGGGAGGGGCCGTCTGAAGCATGTGCGTCGTCCTATGCAATTTTTGTGGGGCCCAAGTCTCATCAATGAAGTGTTGAAGCCCACCGAAGATTCCTCGGCCTTACCAATGCCTTTCCAAGTCATCACGCAAGTATTTTTCCACCTGTCATTCGCAGATGGAAATTTAACAGTTTCAACAACTTTTTGGTATTTACACCTTTTTAGCCACCTCACCCTACCTATGCCTACCTATATATATATATATATATATATATATATATATATATATATATATGTATGTAAGTTGTGCCTGGTTTGTGCAGTGCAGATTTCTATTTCGCTTTAGTAGCGGTAATGGAGCTTTTGCGCTGTATGCCATACAGCGCAAATTGTACCATTCGACTTTCACAGCCATGATGCATTCTGATTAAATCAGAAGTAATTTTACGCCAGAATCAATCATATGCACTGGTGTGTACCAAGGGGCTGATCGGTGTCCGTGATTTGCACACCGCACTGTACAGTTCGCGCTGATATTTCAAAAATCGCAATCAAGTACAATGGGGTGAGATGCACAGTATTTTAGTCGGAAATATTATTGTGGATCATAACCCGATACCAATGCGGCCATAGTGGGCATGGCGTACCAAATTATGGGACATGACACATTTGAAAGTGAAAATGAACTGATTTTTATTTTTATTTTCCGAAGGTGAAGCTAGGCATAGATTTCGAAATTCGACGAGCTTTTAGTTTTGCTCCTATCCTCCTTATTCCGTCCCTTGTAAAAATTCCGAATAAATCCACAGGTCAAGCCAGGCCCTGGTTCCCGCAATTTGATGAAACACACCTCTGATTTAAGGTACAGGAGGGACCGTTTTAAGTCGGATCTGCCACGGTGCAGTTATGCGGCTTATATATGATCAACAAATAATAACATTTTCGGCCCAGCAAACGTTTTGCTGGGTCCCCTCCACATGCAATTGGACCACATACCTTGGGACATTTGAGCCATCCCATCCATTGTCATAAAACGACACCCCTGGGTGCAGCCCATATTGTTGCATGGCTCTGTCGTTCCGTCCTCCCTAATTCTCCAGGAATTCTGCCAGTTATTGTGGCACCTTGGAGACGGCACGCTTGAGTCACGGAGAGAGCAGCACGACTTAATATTTTCACGTCATGTTCGTCGTCATGTGATCGACTCGTCGCATCTTCTAGGCCGCATTCCCATGGCTATCTCTGTCCGCACTAGCCGTATATGAATGATATTTTCCATTCGGTTCAGGGGACACTGAAGTCGAGCATGTTCATCGAAATGCAAAAGTTAGGTAATTAATTGTTAGATGAGAAGAGACCTGTTGATGTCTGGAATCTCACGGCGCCACATTAAGAAAGGTGTTCGAATGTTTTTACATAGCGAATAGTGCCAAGTAGTTGTAGTGCCAAATATTGTCCTAGCGTGATTTTAGCATTTGTTATGTTTCGATCTTTTACATATTTTATGCTTTTGTGTTTTCTCCTTGTTGCTTGCTATCCTTATATACCCGACGTATTTATATGCCTACGTTTAAGTTCCATGATGCGACTTCACTGACGTTGGGATGAGATCCCGTTCGTTTTATGCGAAAGCACTAAACTAAGCAAAACTAAGCCAATCAGGAGCACCGTAGCTCATTTCTTTACGGTGTTGTCACTTGTGATTGGCTTCAATTGTCTTGACCGCGCTACTGTTAGCTGGTTCCGAAAGCGGACTTTGTTCCTGACCGACGTTATGACGTCATACTTGAGTAGCGCATTAAATGTGCTAAGGATGTTAAGTTAAATGGCAGATCCGCACAGCGATATATGATTTCTGACACAACTTAAGTGCGAGCATCGTAAATTGTGAATCCGTATGAACCGGAAACCAGCCTGGAGCTTTATTTGTTCGACTGCGCTTCAACTCCGGGGAGTAGCTATGTGTAACGTCTCGATATTTTTTTTGGGGGTGGGGGAGGAACAGTGCCACTTCTATGTCGATTCTTACTACGAAACGTCAAAAAGAGTGAGGGGCGAGCAGGCAATGTCACGCTGGCCTGTCCCTACGCCGGTGGTAGGGGATCCGTCTGAAAGTGTGTGTGTGGGGGGGGGGGGGCAAGAACCATCTAAAAGTCAATTCTTACCATGTAACGTCTGTAGGGTCAATGTTGAACTCGTCCAAAATTGAGGCTGCTGGCCCCTCGCCCCCCCCACACACACACAAAATCCGCATCCTTGCCTGGGCCTACCTGGAATTCGAGCTTAGTGAAGCGGGATGGGTAGCTTTTGATCTTGGCGACCGTCCATAGATTTTGCAATGCTAGATGGGGACATGGTTCCCCGCACTACGTAATGTTGAATTTCCATAGGGAGGAACCTAGAAGTGCGCAACAGGGTGAGACGGGTTGGAAAATTGTGAAAACATTGTTTAGTAATGTACAGGTTCTTCACCACAATTGGAGTTATGGACTTCTGACCATTCCAGCTGATGGCTGTGTGCATGATCTCTACCATCCGCATGTGAGGTGTTTCCCCTAGTTATCCCACATGTTTATTTTAAACCTCGAATTCCATCTTCATTTCAATATGACCTTTGCAAAGTGATCGAGACAAACTGGCTACTGGAACTATTTTGAATAAAAAGCCCATGTGGTAGCTTGTTTCTTTCCCAATCTGAACTGCCTGAACATTCCGAATTTTCGCATTCTGACCTCTCTTGGCGAAGGCTTCATGCAATGCACTAAAGAAACACTAAAATGCGAGGTCGTTGCAAATGTAGCTGCTGTATGGGACTTACGCAAGAGAAAATGGCATGTGCCAGTGCGCTGGCTACACATCTACTATAACACCAGGTGCACATTCGGTGTGTGCATTTTGAGGTCAGGTCAGCAATGGTCATTAGCATAGTTGAAGCTAAGTGGGGACACGTCCAACTCAGTTTTTCAACTTTAGCATGCCAGTGTATCGGCATGTTAAAGCTTAGCAAATGGAAGACCAATGACGGAAATACGATACATTTTCAGCGTTCACTAAGGCTGAAAGATGTAGCGAAGTTTAATTAAATTTCGTGTCCAAACGTTACTTCAAGCAAAACAACCTTTAAAAACAAATTTTAGCAGACGAAAACCATTTTGAGATTAAACTCTATAATGAATTTCGGTTCCTTCTGATGCACCTGACAGCGTCCATCAAACTGAGGGTGAACATGTCCTAATGCAATGGAAAAGCATGCATCTCATTTCTGTCACAAATGTACTACACGGTTGGCTTATTGGAAAGTACCTAGCCAACATTATGAACATTGTTCAAACTCCAAAATAATGCGGCATCAAAGCGCAAGAAATGCATGAAACCATTCATGAGCACTTGGATGGGCTGTCTCTTTCTTCGATATCGATCAATGTACAAAAGCCATTGCTACAATACCTCTGAAACATTAGTAATATACATCATTTTTAAACCTATATACAATTAGAGGTTCACGTGACCGTCCACATGTACACTTTCTGCCATTAGGGACTTCTCTGCCTCTGATAGCATGCTATCCTAGGCAGCTTTCAACAATGCGACCACTCTTTAAATTCACTGTCGTTTCTGAAATTTTGTTTAGCATAAATTGCTCTGGTGGTGTTGTAAGCCTGACTCCGGAGACCGTTTCAGTTGAGTAGAATGTATTTGTTTCGGACAACATGTATAAATATAGTTAGAAGAAGTCACAGATTTTATCAAAATTGCTGAAGCGGTTCAGCGTTTGAAGACGAGGGACCTCAAATTGCGGAAGGCAACTGCTTGGCCATCTACCTGAAATAGGTTTAAAGGAAAATAAATATAAAGCATGAGTATTAATGCAAACCTTCCCTGTGATTATTGATTTATGATCTCACCCTGATCTACGATACATCCTCTTAGAATTGAGTACACAATAATATGGATATAAGTCAAATGAAGAACCGGAAATGAGTTGGCAGTTTGTGCAGATCGATTGGAATAAGATGAGGAAAGGACAGACCTTGATTGATTCTTTTTCTTCCACGGAACATGGTATGTTGAACTTTTGACAGAATGCTGCTGCGAGTTTGGCATAATTGTAGGTGTTACTGTGATCTTAAACTTGAGGCAAATAAATAGAATCTGGTTGGGAGAGAGTAACCATTTTTGAATGGGAATGTTCTATTTTTATTGAAACAATTGATGTCGCAAACCCGACCATAATTCAGCCAGCCTTGTCTCTTTAAAATAGCAAGAGTTGCAAGCACGCCATCCATTTTGAAAAGATGTTTTGGGAATGTAAGCATTGCATGCGAAGAGCTGACATAAAATGTCTTCACTAAACCCCGGCCAAAATGTTGGTCGCTGTCAGTCATAAAAACTGCATAGATCATGTAAAGGCTGGAAGCTGCGAGAAGGCAGTAGGCTAGAGATATATGGGTGGTCCGCCAAAATCACCCCCCCCGGTCGAATCGCACTCGAGATCATACGTGATACAGACAAGCATGTTGTCATTGAGCTACCCCGCCATCTTGCTGCACAGCACCTTCCGATCGGTGTATGCTTGTTCCGAGTTGGTTGCATCCACTTTGATCACCACGTGATATTTTACACTTTTCGCATCTTAGGTGCAATGCAATGGGTGGAAAATATCTTGAAACGATGGTGGATGGCTATAAGATTTTACTCATCAACCGATTAAAAAGAAGTGACGATAAATGTACTTACTTCTTAATTTTCTGCCTGGATGTGTTCATGTTGTGTTGAAGTATGAACACGAAATGTCAAAAATGTTAAAATTTCTGAGTTATGATTTTCGTACTCAACAGTTCGACAATCTACAAATTCCATGGCTCGTGAGCGGTATATACTCAAAGCAGTAACTGACACCTGAATGGGTGGCTGCTCGACGACATGCGTTCTCTTTATAGCACAAAAAATCACCAAGACAGAGGATTTCCTTGAAGTTACTCTTTGTAAAAGCTCATCCAAGTGAGTGAAGGGGTGGCCACTCAGTGACCAAAACATATTTCGGTCATTGAATGGCTCGTCCTCCAGTGACCGAAATATGGTTTGTTTTCAGGAAAAAATAATGATATATCAATGAAGTGTCTAATAGATCACATAATCCAAAATGAAGTGATCAAAATCAGAGGGTTTTGTTTTGCGCTGGTGAGAGGAGTGGCAGGCTACGATGGGAACGAATCAAGACCTTATAATATTATATTTTAGTTTATAAAACTCCACCCCTGCCAGTATGCGCCTGTACCACAGCTGTCCCAGTGTGACACCTGTACCACAGCTGACCCAGTGTGACGTCTGTACCACAACTGACCCAGTGTGACGTCTGTACCACAACTGACCCAGTGTGACGTCTGTACCACAACTGACCCAGTGTGACGTATGTACCACAACTGACCCAGTGGCCCAGTGTGACGTCTGTACCACAACTGGCCCAGTGTGACGTCTGTACCACAACTACATGCCCAGTGTGACGTCTGTACCACAAGCTGACCCAGTGTGACGTCTGTACCACAACTGACCCAGTGTGACGTCTGTACCACAGCTGACCCAGTGTGACGTCTGTACCACAGCTGACCCAGTGTGACGTCTGTACCACAGCTGACCCAGTGTGACGTCTGTACCACAGCTGACCCAGTGTGACGTCTGTACCACAGCTGACCCAGTGTGACGTCTGTACCACAACTGACCCAGTGTGACGTCTGTACCACAACTGACCCAGTGTGACGTCTGTACCACAGCTGACCCAGTGTGACGTCTGTACCACAGCTGACCCAGTGTCTTTGACCCAGTGTGACGTCTGTACCACAACTGACCCAGTGTGACGTCTGTACCACAACTGACCCAGTGCGGCTCCTGTACCTACAACTGACCCAGTGGGCTCCTGTACGGCACCACAACGAGCCCCAGTGCGTGCTGTAAAAGTGACCCATTGTGCGGACTGCCCAGTGCGGCTCCGGTCCGGAGCAGACTTGTACCACAACTGAGCCAGTGCGGCTCACTGACCCAGTCAAACTGACCCAGTGCGGCTCCTGTACCACAACTGAGCCAGTGCGGCTCCTGTACCACAACTGAGCCAGTGCGGCTCCTGTACCAAAAATTCACAACTGACCCAGTGCGGCTCCTGTACCACAACTGACCCAGTGTGACGTCTGTACCACAACTGACCCAGTGCGGCTCCTGTACCACAACTGACCCAGTGCGGCTCCTGTACCACAACTGGCCCAGTGCGGCACCTGTACCACAGCTGACCCAGCGTGACGCCTGTACCACAACTGACCCAGTGTGGCACCTGTACCACAACTGACCCAGTGCGGCACCTGTACCACAACTGACCCAGTGTGGCACCTGTACCACAACTGACCCAGTGTGGCACCTGTACCACAACTGACCCAGTGCGGCACCTGTACCACAACTGACCCAGTGTGGCGTCTGTACCACAACTGACCCAGTGTGGCTCCTGTACCACAAATCAGCCAGTGCGGCTCCTGTACCACAACTGACCCAGTGCGGCTCCTGTACCACAACTGAGCCAGTGCGGCTCCTGTACCACAACTGACCCAGTGCGCCCTCTTTAAAAAAAACACCCCCAAAAATGACCCAGTGTGACGTCTGTACCACAACTGACCCAGTGCGGCTCCTGTACCACAACTGACCCAGTGTGACGTCTGTACCACAGCTGACCCAGTGTGACGCCTGTACCACAACTGACCCAGTGCGGCCTGTACCACAGTGCCGTCGGCACCCCGGCGCGTGCTGGTGACGCCACTGGTGCGGACTGCAGTGGGCCGGCCGGAGCAGACGTCCATCACCTGACCCAGTGTGGCACCTGTACCACAACTGACCCAGTGTGGCCTGTACCACAGTGGGGCTGACCCAGTGTGGCACCTGTACCACAACTGACCCAGTGCGGCCTGTACCACAGTGCCGTCGGCACCCCGGCGCGTGCTGGTGACGCCATTGGTGGGGACTGCAGGGGGGCGGCGGAAGAAAACCCCCACCACCCAACCAACCTGTCCACAACTGACCCAGTGCGGCACCTGTACCACAGTGCCGTCGGCACCCCGGCGCGTGCTGGTGACGCCATTGGTGCGGACTGCAGTGGGCCGGCCGGAGCAGACGTCCATCACCGTGTCGCTGCGGCCGCCCTGTCCCTACCCGGGTCCGCACGGCTACCGACTACAGCTGGAACACGTCGACTTCATCCCCTCCTATGGCTCCACGGTGCGCTCCAGCAGCCTCAGTCGTGCTGACATCGAGCAGCTGTACGCAGGCGAGTGTTCAGCTTTTGCTCCTGTTTAGCTTGTGTCCCGCTTGCCACCTGTGGCAATGCCGTAACTGCCACCTGTGGCAATGCCGTAACTGCCACCTGTGGCAATGCCGTAACTGCCACCTGTGGCAATGCCGTAACTGCCACCTGTGGCAATGCCGTAACTGCCACCTGTGGCAATGCCGTAACTGCCACCTGTGGCAATGAATCATCTGCCAGCTGAGCCTGCTAGAGCCAGATTGGTCCAATACCGGATGCCTCGCCCGCTATCAATGCGCTGGAAATGATGGCAATATCAGAGAACCTTCGTGAGTCATGAAGATGAGTCGCCAAGAACTTAATACTTATCAATTTGCTCTCGATATTACTTGTTCATTATTGGGATTTTCGATTCCTGGCTAGCTAAAGTGACATGAAGAGTGATGCCAGGGAACAGAAGAAGTCAGTCTCTTTTCAAATTGCATGTATATTAGCGTGCGTGTTCAAGAATTTGTCTATTGATTCAAGTTTCAAGTATGTAAATGCCCTAACGACAACTGACGGCCCGCACTTTACTGAGTGGAACCTCCACTTTCCAAACTACTTCATGATTACACTACATCCAATTTGATTTCATCTAACTGCCAGAGTCTGCGGTGGGTATCAAATTAGCAAGGCAACGTAGGTAAATTGTGTCAGACAGGCGGCTCAGAAGTTGGCGGCAACTTGGCGTCTAAGGGTGCAGATGGAGCACAGAGGAAGACCAACAGAAAACCGTCAGCACCCACAACATTAGCACACGGTCACGATTTTGACGGCACGAAAAGGAAGGCGCGGTGTACATTCCAACGAATAAAGCGTCTCAGTTCGCAAGCATCTGAAAGTAGGGCGTCGTACAGCAAAAAGTATTACAGTGGTGACTGTCGGTCTGTGGTATGGTGAAGACCACCGGTCTGTGGTATGGTGGTGACCACCGGTCTGTGGTATGGTGGTGACCACCAGTCTGTGGTATGGTGATGACCACCGGTCTGTGGTATGGTGATGACCACCGGTCTGTGGTATGGTGATGACCACCGGTCTGTGGTATGGTGATGACCACCGGTCTGTGGTATGGTGATGACCACCGGTCTGTGGTATGGTGATGACCACCGGTCTGTGGTATGGTGGTGACCACCGGTAGGTGGTATGGTGGTGTGATGCAGTGTTGGTCTGTGTGGTGTAGTGGAAACCTCCATGTAGCAGTGGAAACATCTATGATATTATGTGGTGGGAATCTCTGTGGTGTGGTGTGGTGCAGACCTCTGTGGTGTGGTGTGGTGATGGCGACTTCTGTGGTGTGGTGGGGACCTCTGCGGTGTGGTGTGGTGTGGTGTAGTGGGGACCTCTGTGGTGTGGTGTGATGGAGACCTGTGGTGTGGTGTGGTGTGGTGGAAACTTCTGTGGTGTGGTGTGGTGTGGTGGGGACCTCTGTAGTGTGGTGGAGACTTCTGTGGTGTGGTGGGGTGTGGTGGTGACCTCTGTGGTGTGGTGTGGTGTGGTGGAGACTTCTGTGGTGTGGTGTGGTATGGCGTGGTGTGGTGTGGTGGGGACCTCTGTGGTGTGGTGTGGTGGGGACCTCTGTGGTGTGGTGTGGTGGGGACTTCTGTGGTGTGGTGTGGTGTGGTGTGGTACTGGTGTGGTGTGGTGTGGTGTGGTGTGGTGTGGTGTGGTGTGGTGTGGTGGGGACCTCTGTGGTGTGGTGTTGTGTTGTGTGGTGTGGTGTGGTGGGGACCTCTGTGGTGTGGTATGGTGTGGTGTGGTGGGAACCTCTGTGGTGTGGTGTGGTGTGTTGTGGTGGGGACCTCTGTGGTGTGGTGTTGTGTGGTGGAGACCTCTGTGGTGTGGTGTTGTGTGGTGGAGACTTCTGTGGTGTGGTGTGGTGTGATGGGGACCTCTGTGGTGTGGTGTGGTGTGGTGGAGACTTCTGTGATGTGGTGTGGTATGGTGTCGTGTGGTGTGGTGGAGACCTCTGTGGTGTGGTGTGGTATGGTGGGGACCTCTGTGGTGTGGTGTGGTGTGGTGGGGACTAATGTGGTGTAGTGTGGTGTGGTAGAGACTTCTGTGGTGTGGTGTGGTGTGGTGTGGTGTGGTGTGGTGGAGACTTCTGTGGTGTGGTGTGGTATGGTGTGGTGTGGTGTGGTGTGGTGTGGTGGGGACCTCTGTGGTGTGGTGTGGTGTGGTGTGGTGTGGTATGGTGTGGTGTGGTGTGGTGTGGTATGGTGGGGACCTCTGTGGTGTGGTGTGGTGTGGTGTGGTGTGGTGGGGACCTCTGTGGTGTGGTGTAGTGTGGTGTGGTGTGGTGTGGTGTGGTGTGGTGTGGTGTGGTGTGGTGTGGTGTGATGGGGACCTCTGTGGTGTGGTGTGGTGAGGACCTCTGTGGTATGGTGTGGTGTGGTGTGGTGTGGTATGGTGGGGACCGCTGTGGTGTGGTGTGGTGTGGTGGGGACTTCTGCGGTGTGGTGTGGGGTGATGGTGTCCATCAGTAATCGGGGAAAGCGGCAGCTGCAGTTTCTCATTGGGGGCGGTTCCCTTGGGGGTAAGGAAATGCCTCGCTGTGGCATATGTCACAGTCCCTGGCTCGTACGTCACTTTCGATGAGGTCTCCAGGGAGCTGCGAACGTCGATCGACACCATTATATGCCCGGAGTCTATTGGCCGGGTGGTGCGCATGCGAGGTTCTGCACTTCGTATTCTCCGGGGCGGAGGGGGAGTGGGGTATTGATTCCGAAACCCGACACCTTCCAGAGATCGTGTCCTTTATTTGCATGTGTCTGCATGCCTGATGCCTTACATGTGTGCTGGTGTCTGCTGGTGTCCTCCCGTGTCTGCACGTGTTATGCGTGTCTACTCGTATGTGCGTCTGGACGTGTGTGTGCGTGTCTGCTGTTTTTCTCATGTGTCTGCTGATGTCTGCACGAGCTGTTGCGTGTCTGTCCATGCCTGTTGGTGCCTTCTTGTGTCTGCTGGTGTCTACACGGGTGGCAAATAACGAGCTGTGGCATGTCTGTACTTGCCTGCTGGTCTTTACACAGGTGATAAATAACTCAGTTCGGTTGATCCTCAGTAAAACACAAATAATCCGCAAAAAACTTTGATATAGTGGTCACTGAAGCTTCTTTCAGTTTACACTATTCTACGAGGGAAGTGGTAAGCTACATATTTCGCTCCTGATCAGACGCCTTGTTTAGCGGATCACGAGCGAGGTCTATGAATCTGATCTCTTCAGATTTGTAAGTGTTACATGCTAATTTTAGCTTGCCTTTCGTCCTTTCATAGTCTAAGGCAGTATCGGAATAATTCAGGCTGTCATGTAAAGTAGCTTAGGATATGACACCATGTATGCTTGATACAAACTGGATAAGATATTGATTTAGTCAATCGAATCTTCTCGCAAACGAAGCTACAGGCGTTCTAAACTGGACGTACCAGCACCCTTTCTGTAAGTCTCAGTTCCATCAACAGCGCAGCCTCAAAGCTACGCAACATTCGAAAGTACCACTTTGTGCTACAAATTATAAAGCGTTTTCGTCACTCATTATTGTCCTGAAGATTTGAAAAGCGGAATATAATAGAATCAAGTTGGTAGAGTCGAAGATGCGTCCCAAAAATAATTCCACTGAAGTAATAATGTGTGGCATGCTTTACTTATGATACATAATATTTCAATGAACGTGTGTGATTGGCAACTTATATAGATACCCTTCATCTGATTTACTCCGTTCTGTTCTTTCTTCCTTCTTTCTTCTTTCGTTCTTCCTTTGCATGCTACGTCCGTGTTTTTCATTACCGTGGGTGGTTTTGGAGATGGAAGGGTTATATATATATATATATATATATATATATATATATATATATATATATATATATATATATATATATGTACGTATATGGATATATTCATGGACTACCAAGTGAGGGCAGTTGTGGTTCGTCTACAGGCTATCTCCACAATAGCATGCTGCTGACCCTGTATCTGCTGCCTGGGAGCGGCATATCCCGCCCGTGTTCTCGTTCGTCCTATGCTCCTGATGACGCCTGCTGTTGGTTGTTATATCTCCATTGGTGTTTTGTTTCTACGGCCATTCCTGTCGTATTCTATTTTATTTCGACTGTGTGGGGGTAAACAACAAGCATATGCAGCATCAGTTATGTCAGATATTTCACGGACAGGGCCATCTAACTCGGGATGGTACATTAGAGTTAGATAGTATCTAACATCTAGCTCTACTGGTCCCCACTCCGCCTCATATGCCGTATGATGAGGTGTGTTGTTCGGACTGTGCAGCACCTCGTTACCCCGTGATGTGTCCACTGACGATTACGCCGCTGTTGCACCCTCCCGCACACCAACCGGCAGGCCTGCGCAACATCTCCTTCTCCGGGTTTGACGGCAAGTGGACGCCTGGCTTCCAGTACCGGGTGCGTATTGCGGCGGTCTCCGGGAACGACGGGCTGGGACCGCGAGCCCAAACCGCAAGCCAGACTGTCAACTTCACCATGGTCGTGCCACGTGAGTGAATGTGAAATGGCGTCTACCATAGCAGGGCTTTCCGTTGTCGGTGCGAACAGATGGTATCCTGAATTATGCACTCCTTACTTCATTTAATTTCTATTGAATTATCAGTGGATATCGTTTACTTCATCTCGAAAATCAACAAAACATAAATAAGTGTAATCGGACTCCCCGGACCCTGCAGCCGGTTCACAGCATTTTGTGGTTTGGTGTCATTGTATGGTTTGGTGTCATTGTATGGTTTGGTGTCATTGTATGGTTTGGTGTCATTGTATGGTTTGGTGTCATTGTATGGTTTGGTGTCATTGTATGGTTTGGTGTCATTGTATGGTTTGGTGTCGTTTTATTCCGAAGTGGAGAAATTAAACCGTGTGGCATTTGAAAAGACCCACCACCAGAGAAGCGTACCGGCACGAATGTACCCTTTCCCGCATGTTTCCTCATGCTGGATGTAGACTTGAAAACTTAGCATACGATCTATTCCAATGAACGTTGGTTACTGGCAACTAGTCTAGATATCATTGATCTGTTTTCACATCTTTCGGTTTTTTCTCTTTTTCTTTGAATGTGTGGTCCGTGTTTTTTTACTGTAGGATATTTGAGGGATGGAGGGGATATATGTATATATACATATATATACATATATATATATATATATATATATATATATATATATATATATATATATATATATATATATATATATATATATATATATATATATATATATATATATATATATATATATGTATACACACACACACACACATTTATATATATATATATATATATATATATATATGTGTGTGTGTGTGTGTGTGTGTGTGTGTGTTCGTCGCCGTAGTCTTCCCGCGCCAGTCTTCTCGCACTAGTCTGTGCTTATTGGCTTCCATTCAAAGAGGAAAGAAGTTAAAAAAAAAAAAAAAAAAAAAAAAAAGAGAGTCGCTGAACATGTGAGTTCGAGATCACAAATTGAGGCTTCTATGATATGTTTGCCAGATTTTTTACACGTTTTTAATACCTACGTTGGTTTGTGGGATGTGGTAATTGTGTGAAGATAACTAGTTCGCTACCAAAGTGCTGAATTGTCATCCCTGGCATCCTTTTGAGTATGCTGGTCCACCTGAGCATACTGTCCGAAGAGGTAAGCAGGTTGTCCTTACATCAGGTCGCCACAAGCCGAACGTGGACAAATCCCATTAGCCTGATCTAGATCACCGATGGCCTGGCCAGGTCATTGTTGAAATTGACACAGGGCTTCATGTGTCATATTTTGATCTGGTGTAAACCATATCAATTCTACCTGAATGGATGCAAGTTCATGGAGCAAATCAATTGCGACTCAACTTAAGTTGAAGAGATGCTGCCACAGTAAAAACAATTGAAAGAGTAAACTTCTCCCAGCAGCATCACGGATACACATATTACCACCTCATGTGTGTCCAACTCATCCTTCCTGCGAAGCTACCTATAGATAAAACTGAATAAAACATTAACAAGATTTATGAAGGTTACTACACATAACCAAATAGCAAGCCTATGTCGTGGGCTTAGTTGCAACGCAACGTAGGCCATAGGACAAGGTAGTCCGAAATTACCGCTCAAATATTAAAGGTAGTTTTAATGCAGGTTTTCGTCAAGAAGTTTCAATTTCCGTTCAAATTTTGTTGTCGTTGCGCCTGTTACTACAGGCGAGAATCTGTTGGGCATACAAGTCGGATTACGTAGGATACCACGGTGCGTGCACGCCCATACAAGTCGGATTACGTAGGATACCACGGTGCGTGCACGCCCATACAAGTCGGATTACGTAGGATACCATGGTGCGTGCACGCCCATACAAGTCGGATTACGTAGGATACCACGGTGCGTGCACGCCCATACAAGTCGGATTACGTAGGATACCACGGTGCGTGCACGCCCATACAAGTCGGATTACGTAGGATACCACGGTGCGTGCACGCCCATACAAGTCGGATTACGTAGGATACCACGGTGCGTGCACGCCCATACAAGTCGGATTACGTAGGATACCACGGTGCGTGCACGCTCTCAGTGCAGTGGAATGTACCCGGAACCAGTGTGCGGCTAGTTGTCACGGTGATCTTGTATGCAGGTATGCACATTGGACACAGATGGATAGCACCCGCATGGCATAACCTCGCAGCCATCTCGCTGGTCAGTTGAACCAGCTACTTTGATATGTTCACTTTCTAAAGGTCGCCACTAAAATTGTAGCGCGCAAATTCACCGCCGATAATTCAACTATTCCTTCAGAACTCTGATCATAGGAAGCAGTTTGTGAATGCAGGTTAGTCTTAGCTAATTTTCATCAAGATCGATAATATTTGGTTATCCTTTCTACTGGCATGGGCTACACCTTAGGAAAATATTCCTGGTGGAGTACCAAAATCAGGAACTGCATGACCCAATGACTATGGCGGCATATTACGTGTAATTTGGAGTCTGAGCGGCCATGTCAGATTGCATTCCTTTGAGGCCACGCGGCAATGCGGCGGACGACACCTGACGCCCGACATCTGACATCTGACGCCCCACATCTGACATCTGACGCCTAACACCTGACACCTGGCACCTGACACTTGGCACCTGACGTTCTGACACCTGATACCTGGCACCTGACATCTATTATAACATATGACGCCTGGCACTTGACACCTGGCACCTAGCATCTGGCACCTTTCGCCTGGCACCTGACGCTTGCCACATGACATCTGACGTCTGACTCCTGGCACCTGACACCTGCCACTGGCACATGACATTTGGCGCCTGGCACCTGACACCTGACACTGGCACATGATATTTGACGCCTGGCACCTGACACCTGGCACCTGACACTGGCACATGGCACCTGACACCTGGCACCTGATACCTGGCACCTGATACATGGCACCTGATACATGGCACCTGATATCTGACATCTGACGCCTGACACCTGACACCTGGCACCTGCCACTGACACCTGACATTTGACGCCTGATACCTGACACCTGACACCTGTCACTGGCACCTGACATCTGACACCTGAAATCTGACACCTGACACCTGACGCCTGACACCTGACACTTGTCACTTGATACCTGACGTCTGACACCTGACACCTGGCACCTAGAGCCTGGCACCTCCCGCCTGGCACCTGCCACCTGCCGTTTGATACCTGACGTCTGACACCTAATACTTGACACCTGACGTCTGGCACCTGCTACCTGGCACCTGACACCTAACGTCTGGCACCTGACACCTGCCATTTGACCTGATGCCTGGCACCTGGTACCTGACACCTGATACCTAGCACCTGAAGGCACCTGAGCCTGACGCCTGATGCTTGCCGTTTGGCTGCATTTCACAACTGTAATGAAACTGATGCAGCAATGTTCATTTTTATATTGGCAGCCTCACAATAAATGAGGATTCAACAAGGCAATGCACACCGGTGAGATAGTTATTGTTGTTGTAAGAGGTTTTAACTCCATAAGTATGAGAACAAAATGCACTTTTTCACCACAACGAAGTTTCGGAGGGTCAAATAGCACATGCAGACATTGGCAGCAATTCGATGGGGACAAAGGCCTGAAGAAAGGAAGTCTGTGGTCAAAGAATTAAGCATGTGGTGTTTGAGCGCAACTTGACCAAAACCGAAAGCACGTGTCTAGTGCATGTCCAATAATCTATTATTTCATATACCGTAACAAAAAGATAGCATTCCTTTCATGCTGCTTTCATCACTGGTTCATTTCATCACTGGTTCATTTCATCACTCATGTTTCATCACTCTTCCGGGTGGGCAATCTTCCGAGGCTTAACATGATGGATATTAACCGGCATAAGTGAGCGTAAGTTTATGAATCCTCAAGAATGTATTTCAGGGCATCATGTATGTTTTAGCGCATGAACATGTCATCAACTATTTTATGAAAACTACAAAGCTTAAATACGAGGATGATGGAATGATCCGACGGATTCATTTTAATGAAGCGTGTTCCCTGGCACCATTTTTGGAAAGTTTGTGGTAATATTCACAGGTGCTTTGAAGCGAAATGTGAAATATTGCAGCCTGGTATAATACTGAATAAAATATTGGTATTTGCGGACGGCATATGTTGACTGGCGGTTAGAGTCACATGCTGACTTTCTTTCATGGTCCCCTGGGGTTGTCGATCCAACGAAACCCAGGATGTTATTATTAAATACGGACGTAGAGAGTTATTGTAGGTCCTGCCCAAAAATTCAGCGTGGTATTCTGCTCCACGACATTTGAGGACAGTGATCTTGCACTATTCTTAATGTTGAACAGTGAGGCCAATATATTGGCACAGCATGATCCATAACCCATGCGTCCAAGGATTCGATGATTCTGTGAATCGGTGCCTTTTTGATAAAGGTAGTTGAAAGTTCAGGCAAAAAGAGGTGTGTCGTGTATCGTTAGTTCATTACTTCGGTTGATGTTTTGCGTTCTTGATTGCTTGTGTAATTCGTGCCATAACGGAACCTAGAAGGCCCGGTCTACAATTGACTGCAAGTGTAAAATCAGCTGCAAACTACAAGTTCTCGTTACAAGTAATCTGCTATTTTCCCTTCATTTCAATCGCTCGCTTGGAGACGGTGTTGCATGCGGTGTTGCAGCATCGCCGGGAATGTGTCGAGGCCTCGTGCACCGGCAGGGTGCACGAGCGTGCATACCGCACCGTGCATACCGCGTATGCTCGCGGTGATGCATGCTCCAACATCTGACATCGCATTACTGGAGTGCTGTCAGAGTATGCAGATCATGTGGTCCGGCTCCAAACTTCCCAACATGAAGCATTCCGTGCGTTGCTCGACCGCCTCCGCCACACCAAATCTCCGCTGATGCATGCTGTACCGTCATACTCCACTAGCGCCTAACGCATGCTGTACCGCCACACTCCACTGCCGCCTGACGCATGCTGTACCGCCGTGAGATACAGCATGTGTGGGGTACAGCGTACCACACGCTCTGTCGACGTTGGTTGACCTTCTCGGCTAATGTCACGTATGTAATGAAACGCGCGATGCAACGATGCTGTGTAATGTTTTAGCATGAAAGTATTTGTAACTTCAAGAGCGGGAAATCTGGCATGTGCAGTGAAGAAGAATAGCCGATCGATGGAATTGGCACCCTTCCCCTCCTACCGCCTCCATGTTCCCAGTAGTTCATCAGTCGCCATGTTGAGTACCGTCATGGGCATGGGGCAGTCGTACCGAACACCGTGGTTCATCTAAATTTGCATGGTCTGCCTTGGCCACCGCTGACGATAACGGTAAACCCCGAGTATGGGTCCCGACCAGTGCCGGTGAGCCTTTGTCTGATGGTATACCCTGTGGAAGGTATTCAGTATCAGCCTCTGTTTCGGTGATGATGGTCTCCATCGAGAATTGACCGGAGCCAGTCGTAGAATCGAGTCCAAAGACTTTGAATGCAGATCGTGCCCGGTCCTCAGGCAATGAGTGCGTGTCAATGGCCTTCTGCATGGCACAAGGGATGGTCTGGTGGTGTCGGTCGGTGAGGCCGAAACAATCTGGTGTTCGTGGCCTGGACAGTGTTGGTTACATAGGAAATGCTGCTTTTACAGTTCGCGAAACACCGGTTCTGCTGAATTTGCGCCGAAATGTCACTTCATGCTAATTATGTATCGCAGCACCCACTTTGTACCAAATCAGTGCTCAAAATAAAGGAACCCATGATCATCGCCGTCTATGAACAGCAGTCCGCCATGATCAAAAAGAAAAACCGAAAACAAAATCATTCGACCTCGTGCAGGTGCACTGCGAAGTACTTGAACGTTCCTCCACTGGTGTTGCCTCAAGCGGAGATAAACTGCATGCTCCACATGTCGTGCTCATTTGTTCTGAACAAGTGCCAAATTTCTGACAAATTTTGCATTCTACCTCCTTTAGTAATCGCAGAAGGTACACCTTCAGAAAACATTATTTTTAGCCGTATTCATCCGACGTGGCTTACAAAGATTATATGTATCAACTGTCATATTTCAGTGTCTGCTAAGTCCCTAGATGTTGTCTGTTCTCTGTTATCCGAGGACGAATCACTTCAGGACAGAATAGATCCTAGCGAGACCACCATCGAACGCGTGGTCTGACAGTCCGTGTGTGTTGCAGTCCCGGGCCCGGTACGTGGTCTGACAGTCCGTGTGTGTTGCAGTCCCGGGTCCGGTACGTGGTCTGACAGTCCGTGTGTGTTGCAGTCCCGGGCCCGGTACGTGGTCTGACAGTCCGTGTGTGTTGCAGCCCCTGCCCCGGTACGTGGTCTGACAGTCCGTGTGTGTTGCAGTCCCGGGTCCGGTACGTGGTCTGACAGTCCGTGTGTGTTGCAGCCCCTGCCCCGGAACGTGGTCTGATAGTCCGTGTATGTTGCAGCCCCTGGTCCGGTGCGTGGTCTGAGTGCAGATTGTTCGGTTCCGATGCGGCTCAAATTCAGTTGGACCAACCCCACCCGGCACGCGTTCGGCATCGTCAGCTACCGCGGCCGGTACCGGTGCCGGCAGCCGAGCAGCGGCCGACAAGTGTCAGGCCTCTACGGCTGTCACTGGAGCCGCTGTCCGTGCGCCTCCTCTCTGCGCCTGTCCGACCAGTGCCGCGCCTGCGAGCGCGTCTGCAACTACCCCGTCAAGTCGATCGCCATAGGCGGCGGACGCAAGTTCTACTTCAACTGCTCGTGTCTCCACCAGGTGGCAGACGTGATTGTCGCCCCGGGCAGTTTGTGTCGCGTGTCAGTGCGAGCTGTCTCGCAGTATCACAGGACACTGGGTGAGGCGAGCGTGGCCAGCTGCCGCAGCCCGCAGTACATCCCGCGGGTCAGTGATCTGCGGGTGTCCTCCCACGGTCGCAGCATAGATGTGTCTTGGAGCGTCCCACGCCCTCTGGAGGTGCCTACCGACGCCTATCATGTTACCATTCTGCGCAACCACTCCGACGGTCGTATTGAAACCGCCTTCCAGGAAACCATCAATTCAAGGTAGGTATGTGTCTAACTATTTCAATTTCACTGGATTTTTAACTGCAATTATGTTGGTCATATGAGGAAAAGCTCAAACCGCTTCGTGGCTGAGAATGGCGCTTTAAATACTGTCGTGATGGTGTATCTCATACTCCGTGGATTATTTTACTCGTGCAGATCGTCACAGAAACTGGTACTTGGTTTGGATGTGCACTGCATGCACATAATTAATGGAGACTAATTTTCCTCGTTCAAATGGTATGACTAAGTATACGGCACCATGAATCCTTCATAGAAAACGTAAGTTATGGAGGTTAATCATAACATATTTTCCCTGAAGTCGTGAGTTTACCCGGCACGATTTCAGCCAAAATATCTTATGCTTTCAGGAACAGAGTTTCCAGGGATATAGCGTTAATGATAACCGAGACATGTTCAGAGGTTTGCAACAAGTGGACAAAATGTCTTGTATCGTAACTTCCTGGATGTTTTATACTTTCTAGTAATAAAAAAATCCATAGAGCATATAGCCTTGACGAAGCTCCTTTAATTTGTTAATGATTGAACGCAGTATATGTGGGTGTGGGAAGGAAGTGAGCATAGCAAAGGTAAGGACTAAAAACCCTTTCATGGTGCTAATCTGTTACGGGAGAGTGGCACAACGAGTTCTCCACCCACCTGTGATTTTGCCTTTGGAGCTTCTGATCGCTTAGAGCGATCATCTTGAAGATTGATTCCTAACATTTTTTTTACAGAATGTCAATTGAATAACTCTGCTTTGATCCAAGGTGGCCCAAAAAGTTGGTTATGACAAGCATGTTCGCAGAAATTCCTCAGATTTGTCGCATTGCAGCATGCTTGGCTTATGCTGCTGTCTTCGGATGATTTTCACCGTTCCTTTCTTAACTTTGTAGCCAGTGTTGGAGGGTCATTAGCTATATTCCTTTATGGTTCATAGTTCATATACTTACCAGAGGGACGTCTAAGGTGGGTAAGACGTGGGTAGGAGGTTCACCACCGAAATTCATGTGATTGGTGATATTGAGAAACAGTTGTGCCACACCAACAATAATGAAAGATTTGGGAACCTCCTGAGAGCTTCTAAAGTATTCTCCGTTCAGGAACGTCTCAAGGCAACTTTTTTCCAGGTATGTTTAACAAATGTTTCCATTTTGTGAGGTGTTTTTTCGTCATCTAATTACTTAACGCTATTTGATTATATTGTCGTAGAACATGGCAAGAACTATTGTAAGGCTCTTATGCATTGCATTTGAAAGTTCAGAGCTCATACATTTATCAAGGGTGGATACAGAGTGAGGGAGATGGAGCTTGCAGAAGAGAATGAGGGAGAATGAGAGCCTTGCAAGTACATGTAGTAATTGAAACAGAGGCTCTTTACTCTCACATGAACATAAGGGGAATATTTCACAGACGTTCTGGAAACTCGAAAATAAAATGTTGGTCAGAGACGGCTCCAAGCGAGTTGTTTAGGAGCTGTGTGTTTACCAAAGTGTATCCATACACGCGCCTTTTCATTAGCTAACTGCAGGAAAATGTATATCAGAGATATATGCTATTACTTGCTTGTTAGAAAGTAATTTACGCAAGAGCGGTTCTAGGGACGGCTAAGAGTGGTACTGTATATTTTCCAAACCCATTGTCCAGGTGCATAAATTGTGACACGTATCTGCTGCCCAAAGATTTCAGCTGGAGATCTAGCATCATTGAAAAGTGTGTAATGTACATTCTGTCCAGGGCGACACCCGATAAAGCATTTTTGAGAAAGGTTTGGCATACACGACATGTCTCGGTTGTTCATTTTGAAAGCTCGGCTAGGTTAGTTCGCGTTTACATCGATCGATGAGAATAACTCTCCATCCTGATATCGCTGACTCCGTCTAAGAAGAAAATATTGACAAAGGAAGCAATATTCCCGAAAGGTCATAAATCAGCCGTGGAACGTTCGATAATACGGACATTTGGGCCCCATCATGAACATGAAATTGTTCACTTTTCGATTCGCTGATTTCGCCGTTTCGTATATATGTAGTATACTATTTTACATCACTTGCTTGTGAGGTCATACTTTTGTCAGGAAAACACAAAGTTTAAAACGGAACAGTATCATAGGTAAAGTCAACATACTGAAATTAAATAATTATCCAATCCCATGCGGTTAGGACACCGCTAATATTTGTAAATAAATGTGTTCTGAATGGCAAATTGTAGTTGCGAAATATATGGGCAAGTGGGTCTGAAAAAATCCCTATTCTCCATCCCCATTTCTCAATTTCTCTTACAGAAAAGTAGGTCACCTCACAAAATTTCGATAGCCGTTTTCAGTGATAAAATATGTTTGTTAGTTTCCGAGATCTCAGGAGGCCACTATGCGACCCTTCAACTACTCCACAGAGCGGCAGGCCCATCTCTTAACACGCTCCCTGGAGGGCCTCTGACAATTACGCGCACTGGAGAGGGGGGGGGGCTGATTCCGCCCTCCTCCCTAACACCTGTGGTCCTATTACAGCTGGAGTAACAAAATTTTCAGGGTAGATGGGTATCGTGGTGAACTCTATTATGTGCAAATTTCATGACCTCAGGTCAATATCTGCAAGGTCAAATGAGGTCACATGTGTCATATTTGACTTGTTTTGCGTGACTTGGCTTCACATGGTTATGGATCGCTGCGATTGTGTTTAAATGCGCCAAAATGGGCATCAATGATGTTTTGGACATAACTAATCATGCAATGCAGATGATAGATCCGGCATTTGACCTCGGGTCACCTATATATCAGCACTTTATCGGGTCAGTTACCGGTTCCAGTTTCCGGAACCGGGTTGCCCGCCGGACCGGCGGGTGGCCCGGCGCAATCGGCTTCACGAAGAAAGGGCTGAAGTACATGAATGAAGTATGGAATCGCTTACGTTCGCAATGACAAAAACAGAAGTTTTCAGTAGGGAGTAACATGCAAAATGACATGAATCGCATGACTGTCATTTCCGTTTATGACAACCTTCCTGTTGAACAAGTTTTGTTCCATTGACCTGTCATGAACTTGACCTGAGTTTACCTCGGTGAGTGACCTAGCATGATCTTGAAACAATATAGCATAACAATATACATCAAACAAGTCGCTAGTATTGCCATGAACACTTCCCTTTTGCTGATATACGGGAAGCGCATCAGCGCCGATTTTCGTGGTCTGACGCTACGAAATGTTTTGACTTTCACGGCTCGAACTCGAAAAATGTTCGCCGATTTTCGTTTTTCTTGTTTTAAGCGACGCGTCGGACATTTAAAAGCAGGTGCACAAAACATGGCGTATATCGACCGGTAAAATCGTGAGTTATTTACGACAAATCTGAGGGGTGGGCGGATTTCACCCCCCACCCTTCTCCCCTCTCCATTGCGCGTGTTAACCCACGTCGTCTCGAGTGGGGCTTTTTCCGCCCTCTAAGGTTTTCCGTGGACAGTGAAGAAACTGCGCGTGGCAGCGCAATGAATTATGGCATACCTGTTCCCAAAGCAATTTGACATGTTGTATGAACATTGTGAAGTCAGTTCATCCACGGTCACAGAGATAGTCAAGGTCAAGTGAGGTCACCTAAAAAGTTTAACCTGTCGTCACGCTTTAACAGGTAAGGATATTTGAATGAAACTTTCAGCGTTTACTTATCTTTAGGAACGCAACGAAACGCAATGGAGGAAGGGTTGAATTTTCGCGTTATTTATGACTGATTTATTTTGCATATGGGCTTATCCATTGGGGCTAAAATAAAACATTGTGGCTATTAAGCGCTTTTATGAAGCTACGTTCACTTAACCCTCTCCTTCTTTCCGGTAATATCCTCACGCCCCGTCTCGGGGGGGGGGTGATACATACCCCTTTCTAATCTCCAAACTAAGCGTCGAATGAAAACGAAGGAGGTGTCATCGGAAAGCGCTCGACGAGTAGGGCCAGACACCAACCCCAAAATGTGTATCCCCGACGTGACGTCACTAGGGGGCATAGGTTTTCACGACTTACATCATGTTTTTGGCTCTGGTGAGTTCATTTTGGAGGAGATTTGAGAGGAAAAAATGTATTTGGAATCAGAAAAGAAAGGTGAAGTCGTCCATGGTCTTAAAATTTTTGCCCACCCAAAAATCAAAATGTTTATTTATTTTGAAATGTCAAAATTTTTAGTTCAAATTTCTTTAATTTTTATTTTTATAATGGGTAGAGCGGACCGAGAAACGTTGTTCGAAGTCAACTTGCTCTCGCAAAAAAATGCTTACTTTAGCCAGAATCTTCGATTTTAGCCCTAATGGGCAAATATGCAAAACTAATAAGTAATCAAAAACGGGGAAGAAATCCCTCTGGTGCGTTTTGTTTTGTCCCTAAATAAACGCAAACGCTAAAAGTTTCATTAAAATATATATCCGTTAAAGCGTTACGACTGGTTCAACTTTTCTGGAGGTGACCTCACTTGACCTTGACTAACTCGTTGGCCCTAGATGACCTGGCCTCAAAGTTTTGACCCAACATGCCAAATTGACGTGGGAAAAGGTATGTCAAATTTCGGCGCGCGGCAGCTCGCCGTTCTTTCACTATCCGCGGTAAACCTTTGGGGGGGCGCATATCAACCCCCCCCGAGACGGCGCTGGTTAAAACTATGCTCCTCCGTGTACTCTACCCATTGGAAAAATAGAAATGAATAAATGGAAAATCAAAATGTTGAAAATATATAATGGTCGACATCGCCTTCCTTTTCTGATTCCAATTAAGTTAGTTAATCTTCCCAAAAATGAACTCCCCAGGCGAAAAACATGACATCATTTGTGACCCCATAAGCCACTCTAGTGAAGTCATGTTTTGAGGGAAATACAATTTGGGGTTGGTGTCGGGCCCTATTCGTCGAGCGCTGTCCGATGACGCCTCTTTCGTTTCCGTGCGACGCTTGGTTTGGATATTAGAGAGTGGAATGTAATGACTACCCCATCCCCGTGAAGGGGTGTGAGGATCTGACCGGCAAAACCGGAAAGGTTAATACGGTTAAGTTTTATGTGATGGCTACACCCCTTCGAGCAACCAAATAAGTACGAATTTGAGGTTCATAGGGCATCGTATCAAAACCAAATTTTTCGTGGGGCAGGACTGTGCTTTAGTTCAGGGAAAGGTTCTTTTTATAAGTAGGTTAATGCTCTCTACCACTTTCGGGATCCAACTTCCTTCTTTTTTACTCAGGAGAGGTTCAGTTCGTTCGTTCGTTTCGAGAGGTTCGTTACTCGCACAGCCACACCATTTTGTGGTGGGCCAAAAGCGTAGCCGAATCTTAGGAGGGGCTCCGCCACACGAGTGCCGTTTATGTCTGATTTGGCCGTGCTTGGGTGTGATCAATGATTCCTGGGGGTGCATGCAACAGTGCTCGAATCCTATCGATAACCTGTCTGCTTATTTACGAAGTTGGAGACTACTGTCTCAACTATAAAGCGATGGTGCACACACATTTAAATGACCGTGCGTACACTAGCTTTTTTTTATAAGAAAGGACAAGTGCCCATCAAATTCCAAGACGCCCCAAGTTTATCCATTTAGTTTGGCTCCCCAGTCCTTAGTGGAGCCAAACTAAGTGGAGTTGTCGGGGCACATTCAACTGCACGACCACTACGAGCAATTTTCCCAGAGTTACTGCTTCTCTGTTCCTCTTGTGGATGGGCCTATGGGTCTGCTGCTGACGCCATGGAGGTCGAGTTCATAGAATAGTCCAATGACCGGCTGACCAATATATCACCATCTCACTTGTGGGAGAAGCACGCAAACTGCAGGAAGATTAATCGTACAATAGCTGACAGTTCTCCCACAGCGACAGGGGAGTAGTAAAACGAAACAACGGCGGTTGACTTGCTGGAGCTAATATCGTGATAATTCCACTTTCAGCCTTGTTTATAAGTTGATTTGAAGTTGTTTTTAAATGCGAATGACCTGTTTCACAAAATGCGCATACTCCAGATGCTGCTCTGCACTAAATCACAGCTAGCAAAATTTGCACGGATCCCATTCAGCTATAAGAACCTTGGCTGGCGAAGTGGAACTAGTGAATAGTGATATTAAGTTTTGGAAACCTCCACCATATGTGGTCGCAAAGTCTGATTTAAGCTTATTCTTCTATGTAACTTCCCTTTATATTTGGTGCTGCATTGGTAGCACCAAATATAAAGAAGCTTCCTCCAAAAGCAACGTCAATGGTCCTCCCAAAGCATGGTCAAATACAATGATAATTGCATGGTCATTGTATTTCCGTTTAGCAGGCAATGAAGCATAAAATAACTTTGATTTTCATGTTCAGAATTATCATGGCAGCGACAATTAAGGACATGCACTCGAAGAAGGAAACTGTTCCAAATCCATTCTATCCATAAAACACCCTTATGCCGCTATGATCTAATCTGAAGTGGATTTCCGAAGAGCAATGCCGTGACCCATTGCCTCTGTTCTTACGCCCATGAGCAAAATGGCTTAATGCAGCTATATTTTCGTTATTCACTGAACAGTTCATCCCGGGTCCATCGATTTTCGTTGCATTCCGGCTTGTGAGTGTTGCTTGGTACTGCATCTGCAAGGTAATGCAGCTGCCAGGTGGTGCAGCTCTTAATGCAGCATAGTGATCAGGTCTGGGGATAACTTGGCGAGGCGTCACAGAAGGCCAGTGTGACGCACCGTGACGTGACGTATGCTGGCAGCCAGTGTGACGCACCGTGACGTGACCTGTGCTGGCAGCCAGTGTGACGCACCGTGACGTGACCTGTGCTGGCAGCCAGTGTGACGCACCGTGACGTGATCTGTGCTGGCAGCCAGTGTGACGCACCGTGACGTGACCTGTGCTGGCAGCCAGTGTGATGCACCGTGACGTGACCTGTGCTGGCAGCCAGTGTGACGCACCGTGACGTGACCTGTGCTGGCAGCCAGTGCCCCGTGACGTGACGTATGCTGGCACCATGATGCGGGTGTGCTGGCAGCCAGTGTGACGCACCGTGACGCGGTGTGTGCTGGCAGCCAGTGTGACGCACCGTGACGCGGTGTGTGCTGGCAGCCAGTGTGACGCACCGTGACGTGACCTGTGCTGGCAGCCAGTGTGACGCACCGTGACGTGACCTGTGCTGGCAGCCAGTGTGACGCACCCTGAAATTTGGGGATGGTACGTGTGCTGGCAGCCAGTGTGACGCACCGTGACGTGATCTGTGCTGGAGCAGTTTGTGACGTGACGCGGTGTGTGCTGGCAGCCAGTGTGACGCACCGTGACGTGACCTGTGCTGGCAGCCAGTGTGACGCACCGTGACGCGGTGTGTGCTGGCAGCCAGTGTGACGCACCGTGACGCGGTGTGTGCTGGCAGCCAGTGTGACGCACCGTGACGTGACCTGTGTTGGCAGCCAGTGTTACCCGCTGCGGTGCGTCCACCGCTGGCGACCCGTGGTGGGCGAGGCCCACTACCAGCTGCTGGTGAGCGCACAGTCCGTGTACGCGGTACCATCGGTCGGTCGGGCCGTGCAGGCCATCTTCTCCACGCCGCCACGACGTGAGTATGCACACATGTCGCCAGCTTGTCCAGATAAACATAATCTCGTGAATATGTTGGCCTACGTTTGACTATGCCGATTCAGAACATGGTCGTGTGCTATAGCTGTGGGCTCTGTGCATGCCACGACAGACCAATGTTCCGACACAGCAGCTTTGACCTATTGTTGATTAGCATTGGCCGCGTCTGGGACGCGTGACAGCTGCCTTTTTAATCTGACGTGGAACACTAATTGCACGTTGGAAGATACCTCTCCCAACAAGCCCGAACTAGCCCTGGGTTGGCATTTATTGCATTAATTGTTTAAAGACTTGTCACTCATGCTTATTTAATGTAACTAGTGAATGCATGCCAAGCATGATTCAGACGATTGTGAGTGAGCGTCGCAAACGTTGTCAGCCTGATTGCTTGTATTATATGCCTGGCGGTTGGAGAGCCGCTGTTCTTCCTCCAGCCTTGTCACAAGGCGGGCAATGGCGCCGGTTCTCTTCAGCTGGTCGAAGTGCAGTGACTGGCATTGTTCATGTCTTGTTTGTGGCGAACATCCATCCGGGACTTATTTTCCTCTCTTGTTTGTTATTTGAACTTTACCTTCCGTAGACAGTCCTTCGCACGGAGGGTACTCCATGGTATATATATATATACACACACACCAAATATATATATATATATATATTTATTTATATATATATATATATATATATATATATATATATATATGCCTGGGAAGTTGAATATAATCGATCAAATGGATAGCCGTATATCTCAATACTTTGGATATGTTGTTTTACATCTCAGTAACTGGAGAACTTGGTGCATTCTAACAGACGCTAGCCAATGTAAGTTTTACGACAACTGTTTTGATATGTAGCTTTATATATTCAGTATCCTGAATGAAGAAAGATGTTTGAAGCCCATGCAAACAAACCAACAAGATCGAGGCTGAATTGGTCTCGTCTGTAATTCAGACGAACGGGCACATTCTTAGAATCTCCATGACCTCGCAGTCCTCGACGAAACACAGCAGATTGCCGAAGTGGTTGGTATTCACCGTAAGAAGGAGCAAATCATCAGCGTAGCACAGCTCGAACATACGACGAAAATTAGAGGCCACTTCCACTACCACTCTAATCAAGTGGCGACATAAGGGGACGGAAAAAACACATCTCCCAAAAGAGAAAGCATATGTCGCCCTGTCGGGTGCCGCGGGTTCTGTTTACGATATGTGGTCGAAGCCCATCATGAATCTGCGCGTTCGGTCAGCTGACGGTACGCTGGCACCGACGAACACCGTGGACCAGGGTTGGCAGCTCAGCCAGTCGCAGCAATAGGGCGCCATACCATGCCCGGTCAGCCGTTCAAACGACCGTCCAAGTTGGCTGCGCCGCCAACTTAGATTACCAACACTCTTCGATTTCGAAGAGTGGGGAGCCATCTCACGAGCGCCATTGAGTGATCTCGGCCAATGAAAGTGAGGTCCCGTGTATATTCCACTGCTATTCACAATTGCATGCTGTATATCATGTCGTGTATACCACCTCCAACTCTCTCAACCACATCAACTCCAACCGAGTAGACGCTGTCGAAGTTAATGGGATGACCATGCAATTGGCTATTAACCCTCGCCCGTGCAGGGGACTTAAGTATCCCCGCCCGCAACCCCACCGTCCCCCTTCCCACCTCCCCCGTCTCCCAAGGTTTTTCACAACAACCGAAAGACTGTGGCATCAGCGCGCACCGATTGGTGTAGCTGATGTGTTAGTTAGTTAGTTATTTGGGTTTTAGGGCGCATCAACTGTGAAATGCTTTGTTCATCTTATGGTATAAACAATTTGAAGGTGTCATGACGGATCACTCGGTTATGACGTCATACGATGGAACATGTGAGGTCGTTCTTCACCGATATCGTGAATTACCGGCGGTTAATCTCATGTATGTATTGCCATTCAATGGCCAACGCTGGATATGGGAGGGTAATAGACACCTCAGCTAATGTGCTTGCTTTTCGTTTCGTTTTGTTGCATTACACCGCCATTGCATATAAAGATGGGAGGGTTTTAAGTCTTTTTTTCATGAAATGTCACAGGAGCAATGGTAAAGTTCACGAAATTTCTGGTCACGATTCTCTCGCCGTGGTGACGTCCATAAGTGGCATGAAGCTCTACGCCTGAACGTTCTACTGTGAATCGTACAGCTGGGACACGCCGAGTGTAGGAGTTCCTAGTACCACGTATGGCTGCCTCTGCTCTGGGTCAAACTCAGATAAAACTTATTGACCAGCAGCCACGCTGTCTCTCGCCACAGCACCCAGCGTGGCTGCGGTACCAGCAGCCACGCTGTCTCCCGCCACAGTACCCAGCGTGGCTGCGGTACCAAAAGCCACGCTGTCTCTCGCCACAGCACGTGGCTGCGGTGTCAAAAGCACCTGCGCAATGTCATCAGCGAAATCCCACACAGCATTCAGGCGTACCTTATATAAAAACAGCCAGAACACAGCCGCCAAGTGAAACCAGCCATAGTGCTAAAATTGTCCGTTGATGTGACAGCATTCTTCATAGAGATGCCGCAGAATCCATTGCATTCCGCGAGACTTTCCTAGCACCCAAGATACGCACACCATAATGTTCATTTTCATGCTTTCTCCCAAATCATAGACGTCCACTTTGGGATATGTACACATGCACATGTATGTGTATGTGCACCCCTCCCCACACACACATGTTTGGATGTTTGCCTATAAGTTTGTTTGAGAATGGCGTTCATTTCCATCTACATAGGCACATACGTGTATGTATGTGCATGTCGAAACCTAGCGGATATACATCCACATATGTATTGATCTATGAATAAGGCATGTTTAAGTAAGGATATGTATATGCTTTATATACATACATATATATATATATATCCCACCGGAGCACGTTATCCGATGACCATCCTCCTTTCTCTGATTCGATAGGGGAGACCCATGCACTCAGTGCCCCTGCCTTCTGGATGCTTCAATGGTACCACGTGAGAGTGGGAGTGATGTGTATGGCTTACTGGCTTTTGTAAAGTATCGTGCGACAGATATCTGACTGTTTTTCCCTCGGCTGTGGCGCAGATAAGCGACATATCGACGGACCACATCCCCGTCCGATGACAAAGCCGATGCCATGCTCTCGCTATGGGGTGGTTGCTGGGCTATCCCGGTTATCTAGAACAGTCCAGACGGCGCAGAGTATCCAATCCAGACAGGTCTGGCGTCTCCGTCACGCAGCAGCACCGCCTCCAGGCACCACTCAGCCATACACCCTGCAAGTGGTGGCTGGTTGGAGCGGCGCAGGGCTGGGCTGTGCCTGCTGAAGCAACTCTGCACGTGCGCAGGGCCCCGTCTGTCGGTGGGAAACATGACACAGCTGGCGGCTCAGCTGACCGGAGGCGGCCAGCAGGCCGGTCCAGCCGAGAGTCGGTGCCGTGGTTCGGCCCGACGTTGTCTGGCAGATCCGTCCAGACAGCTGCACATCTCGCTGCCGCCCAACCTGTATGATCGGACAACGGGTGTTCTCAGGTGACCGCTGATGCTGGACTCGCATCTAGCTAGTGTGTTTGCTCGTGTATTGCTTAATTCATGAGTAGCTTCAGTAGCCACTATTAGGCGGTGCCAAAGCAAGTAGGATTCTACCAACGATGACACACTGATAATTTTCAGGTCAATAATTGACTGGACCGATGAAAAAAACAACACACACAACTCTTACAATAACCAGCTGTAGCGTGCACAGACAATTGAGCATAGCATGCACATACTAGGCTACATGATCTACATACTACATATATGACCACACCTGGGATAGTCCCTATCTCAGACGCCGCAGCAGAGCATGTCTGAGACCCCACCTGGGACAGTGCCTGTCCCATGTTGGGTTTCCAGACGTCACAGCAGAACATGCTGTAATCGGGAGTGCAGACATGCTGCGGATATTCTGGCGGTAACGTGTTGTGATGAGACGCTGTTCGGTACGAGAACTGTCGTTTTCCACCAGCAAAACCACGGATTTACGGCAGACAACGTAAGTGATCCTGTTGGATGCTGTGGGCATAGTTTGGATGCTCTCTGTTGGTTATGAAGCGCACTGTCAACGAATGTAGCTCCATGTGCGGCAACGACATTTCTGCGACAATGTGAACGGTTTTAGAGTAATGCATGTTGAGGAATTAGGGCATGCGATATTTTTTTCGCAAATCCCCTATGCCCCAATTTATGCATGCTGGAAATAACTTTCGCACCAAAATTTATGGTTGTTAGCAGAATAGACGGTTTTTTTGTTTGTTAGATTCCTTGCCCTAATCCGTCAGAAAATATCGCATTTGGTAATTATCTAGCACCGCGACCATCGTAGAAACCAGGAAAAAAGTATTGGCGGAGGTGCGAGAGGCTGCCCAAAATTTCGAAGCATTTTTTTTACACCAAAGAGAGATTGAGGTGTGCAACCCATGAGCAAATGCATGACAAGACTTCATGGCTTCTGGCAGCGGTGCATGCCGTGATAATGGCATCACGGAAGTAACTGCTACTGAAGGAATGTGACAACTTTGCCGCGTGACTAGTGGGATGAGTTCAAAGTTTTTTTTTCGCATAATCCCAAAGGCCATTGAAAGGCAAATAAGTGTCCATTGATGCGAGAGCCAAGTGCATGCCGGTGATGGTTTAAAATGGAGATGATTTGAGACTAGGAACAAGCGATTAGTGCCATCGACGAATCGTTTTTTCAAAGCTCACGCTGCACGTATGATATGCTAAAGTAGCTGATTTTACTGACCCGGACCGAGCGGCCCCGACCGGTCCCTTAAGTCCTAACAAGTGCTTTATCCAAACATCTAAAGTCCTACTCTCCTCACTCCACTCAGGTCTACTCTTAGCTTTTTTATTTTTACTGACTTGCAATACAATTTGTCGCCTGAAGTATTCGCCATCTCTGTCCAGGGCAAGTAGTAGGCAGCGGTACCCCTCGCTTTCGCACGGCACACCACACCACGCCGCGCAGCGAGTACCCCAAAACTTATGTCTCCACATATCGCCAACAGAGGTCAGCTGTGTTTGGTCCACCGAACATGTCCTCTGCCGACAACGGTGTGGTGCCCATCCTGGGTCTGCGTCACGGCAGCGCCACAGCCCCTCTAGTGCTCTTGCTCTTCCGGCGCCACAAATAGTGTCTGTCACACGTCTCAGTCCATGCGTATAAACCTCTGAACCTCAATCTGCAGGGAGATACGGATAATCATTTCCGAGGCTTCGAGGAACAACACATCGGAACAGAACGTGACTTTGGCGACTCTGCCAACTGCTGGTGACCTCACGGAGCTGCCGAGTTTCGCCAGCTGGCACGCTTTTGTCGCGGGTCGCAGAAAGAGATATCAGGCATCGCCGCCGGGCTTTATGCCCATGGAGAGTAAGTACAGATAGTGAGTGCCTGTAAGTAACACACTTGAACGCATTTATATCTGTGTATGCGATGCAGGAATTCATAGCAAGGCTGGAGCTGGGAAGCGCAAATTTCAAACAAAAACACTGGAAGATCATTGTGTCAATCCGGCCTGGTGCGCGTAACCAACGATGCGCAGCTTGGATGTGCTTGGCGACTTAACCGGCTCAATCTCGGAGGGGAGTCTTTTCGGGCCCCTGCGTTTTTTTTCAGCGAAACCGGAATAACGGTGGCACGCAGCGACGCACAATTTTTGTACCCTTCCCTTTATCATGTTTGCGGATGACGTGCAAATTTTAACCTCAGGTCATGTGGTCAATTGACCTAGCTTAGGTCAAAGAGGATCACCTTCAAAAAATGTTTGAGGGTTGATAACTCATACACGTGAAGAGATATTGAAATGAAACTTTCTACTTGAGTGCAATTTGGCAATGCCACCAAATCATCGTGTATCGCGGATTTTTGTTTGAGGTCAGGTCAGTGACATGACGTCACGGCTAATTTAGGCCCATTTGTGGCCAGATTTCGTAATATGCATGTTCTTCTGACATCATTTTCACCTTGGTATGCATGCAGAAGCATCAGGAAAAGTTCATTATCAAATTTGCTTAACATGCCTCATGTGGCCTTAGGTCAGGTCACGGTAAAGTGTGCGATGTTGACTTAGCCTATTTAGACACTGCTGTTTGTGTGGTTTATTTAGAGTTTCCATGGCCTAAATAGTGTCGACGTTGCACTGCACGACCTAAATTACCCTTATATGCAGGCATGAATTGTTCTAAAAAATGTGTTTTTCTCACAAACCGTCATTTTAATTGTCAAAAGTACCCAAACATTAATAGCACTACCATTTTTTTCCTTTTTCGTCCAGGGCTTTCCGCTGATAACCGCTCGTTTTCGTGCAACGTTTAGTTTGGAGGCTAGACGGGGGGGTCTTTAAAGACCCCCCCTCCCCCAAGACGTGGTGTGAGGACCTGACCGGAAACACCGTCACATCTCATTTTACATTTCGAAGTATCTTGGGAGTTGTTGCTGTACCTGATGCATGTGGTATACATCCGTATGCAAATTTGTATCACCATAGGTGTCTTCCAATCACCAAGACAATATTGGGAACGTCGATATTATGCGCACTGCTCGGCGCTGACCGGCTGACAGCAGCTCCAGACCGGTTGATGGTACCTCCTGACCGACCGACAGAAGTTACTGACCGGTTGACAGCAGCTCCAGATCGGTTGATGGCACCTCCTGACCGACTGACAGAAGTTACTGACCAGCTGACAGCAGCTCCAGATCGGTTGATGGCACCTCCTGACCGATTGACAGAAGTTACTGACCAGCTGACAGCAGCTCCTGACCGGCTGATGGTACCTCCTGACCGACTGACATAAGTTACTGACCGACTGACAGCAGCTCCTGATCGGTTGATGGCACCTCCTGACCGACTGACAGAAGTTACTGACCAGCTGACAGCAGCTCCAGATCGGTTGATGGCACCTCCTGACCGATTGACGAAGTTACTGACCAGCTGACAGCAGCTCCTGACCGGCTGATGGTACCTCCTGACCGGCTGAAGCAGCTCCTGACCGGTTGATGGTACCTCCTGACCGACCGACAGAAGTTACTGACCGGCTGACAGCAGCTCCTGACCGGTTGATGGTACCTCCTGACCGACTGACAGAAGTTACTGACCGGTTGACAGTAGCTCGTAACCGGCGGACAGCAGCCCCTGACCGGTTGATGGTACCTCCTGACCGACCGACAGAAGTTACTGACTGGCTGACAGCAGCTCCTGACCGGTTGATGGTACCTCCTGACCGACTGACAGAAGTTACTGACCAGCTGACAGCAGCTCCTGACCGGCTGATGGTACCTCCTGACCGGCTGAAGCAGCTCCTGACCGGTTGATGGTACCTCCTGACCGACTGACAGAAGTTACTGACCGGTTGACAGTAGCTCGTAACCGGCGGACAGCAGCTCCTGACCGGTTGATGGTACCTCCTGACCGACCGACAGAAGTTACTGACCGGCTGACAGCAGCTCCTGACCGGTTGATGGTACCTCCTGACCGACTGACAGAAGTTACTGACCAGCTGACAGCAGCTCCTGACCGGCTGATGGTACCTCCTGACCGGCTGAAGCAGCTCCTGACCGGTTGATGGTACCTCCTGACCGACCGACAGAAGTTACTGACCGGCTGACAGTAGCTCCTAACCGACTGACGGCAGCTCCCATCCAGTAGATCCTAATCGGCTGACGGGAGCTTCCGACCGGCTGACAGTAGCTGACAGTAGCTCCTAACCGGCTGACGGTAGCTCCCGACCGACTGACAGTAGCTCCTAACCGACTGATGGCAGCTCCCGACCAGTAGCTCCTAATCGGCTGACGGGAGCTCCCGACCGGCTGACAGTAACTCATGACCGAGTGACAGTAGCTTCTGACTGACCAACAGCAGCTCCTGATGGTCCGATCTGTGTTTCTTCAGTTTATCTACTATCAGTAGCATGCCAGTGGTATTTTTCGGAATATTTCCCTCTTTTCGTGTTTTGTGCTACAGACGTTTTGCCGCTTCGGTCGGCCACACCCCAGACCGGCACCGGTGTCGGCGGCAGATCGAACATGCACACACAAGCCAGTTATATGTTGATGCCCTTAAGGAGTTGTGCATGTTATTATCAGCTACCTCACCCTTATTCGATTCGAGCATAATATAAGTATTCAATAAATTATCATATTTTCATACATATTTCATACATATCATATTTTCATAACATTTCAATATTCAGGAAACGTTAATGTGACAGAGGCAGAATGAACTGACACGCTTCGCCACGCACATGAGAGATACAAATTTGCTGTTCTTGGGAGAGAAGAAGAGGCTACCTGAAGGGGGTGAGATATTAAATTTCCACCCCGCACAATCGACACTTGACCAGCACCTCACTTCAATTCAGCTTGGAGCTAATGTGGTCAGAACGTCACCTACTTGGTCATAACTTTGTGAGACGGACAGCCCTCTTACCATCGCGACACAGATGCAACAGGTGATAAAAACAACAGTTCATCTTCAATCGGTTAATGTAGCATGTTAATGTAGCATGTTAATGTAGAATGTTAATGTAGCATGTTAATGTAGCATGTTAATGTAGCATGCCGCCACTGAACGGAGCACAGGAAGTAATGGAGAAGACGAGAAGAACCCGCATCAACATTCAGTGTGGTCTGGATACCTGCCTTGAGTTCATGAAGTCGATACGGGTACTAGTAATTCCTGGAGAAAGATACCGACGTACTTTTCGTGGGACGAGACTTGAACGTCTCTCAACCTCTGTATCGCCAGTTGTTTTCCTCGATTAAGCTACCCGCTGCTGTCCTCCTTCTCCCTCTCCCCTCGCTCTCACTCTCTCGGGATTTACTTTCAACTTGTGTGTTTATTTAGCGATCTACGCCAGCTGTGACTTCATCTTCCTTCAAACGGCGCCGTGTTTGTTGTTGTTGATATTCCAACGCTTCAGCATATCGCCTTCCGCGGCAAATATTACCTAAAGCCTACTACCGTGCCGGTGCATTGGCTGCACCTTAATCTCCGGATCAAAATCATGTCTTTGAGCTCGAATTCCCAGATCGGGTGGTGAGGTTAGAGTTCAGGCAACAAACTGTTTATCGTGGAACCCTGACCCATAAAGCCGCTCCAGCAAGCCTTCGAACCGAATTAAAATAAAATGACTACATAATTCATCGAAGTTCAGATCGAACGCTATGCTATCCAAAGGAGCACACTGCAGTATTACAAATTTACTGAAACCCCAATTTCATTTATAATAATTTATCACGTTTACACTGTCTATAGGAATTAAGCATATACGTCGTCATTGTGTCATGCACTTCAGCGATGTATGTCACGGTGCCATGACCCCCACAGTTTACGTCGTTGTGGCATGACACTCAGCGAGCGTGCGTAACTGTGCCATGGCAATCAGCTGTGTGTGTCAGTGTGTCATGACCATCAGCTGTGTACGTCACTGCGTCATGTCCCTCAGCGAGCGTGCGTAACTGTGCCATGACAATCAGCTGTGTGTGTCAGTGTGTCATGTCCCTCAGCGAGCGTACATCACTGTGCCATGTCCCTCAGCGGGCGTGCGTAACTGTGCCATGACAATCAGCTGTGTGTGTCAGGGTGTCATGTCCCTCAGCGAGCGTACATCACTGTGCCATGACCATCAGCTGTGTACATCACTGTGTCATGTCCCTCAGCGTGCGTGCGTAACTGTGCCATGACAATCAGCTGTGTGTGTCACTGTGTCATGTCCCTCAGCGAGCGTACATCACTGTGCCATGACCATCAGCTGTGTACATCACTGTGTCATGTCCCTCAGCGCGCGTGCGTAACTGTGCCATGACAATCAGCTGTGTGTGTCAGTGTGTCATGTCCCTCAGCGAGCGTACATCACTGTGCCATGACCATCAGCTGTGTACGTCACTGTGCCATGACCATCAGCTGTGTACGTCACTGTGCCATGACCATCAGCTGTGCACATCACTGTGTCATGTCCCTCAGCGTGCGTGCGTAACTGTGCCATGACAATCAGCTGTGTGTGTCACTGTGTCGTGACCATCAGCTGTGTACGTCACTGTGTCATGTCCCTCAGCGCGCGTGCGTAACTGTGCCATGACAATCAGCTGTGTGTGTCACTGTGTCGTGACCATCAGCTGTGTACGTCACTGTGCCATGACCATCAGCTGTGTACGTCACTGTGCCATGACCATCAGCTGTGTACATCACTGTGTCATGTCCCTCAGCGGGCGTGCGTAACTGTGCCATGACAATCAGCTGTGTGTGTCAGGGTGTCATGTCCCTCAGCGAGCGTACATCACTGTGCCATGTCCCTCAGCGGGCGTGCGTAACTGTGCCATGACAATCAGCTGTGTGTGTCAGTGTGTCATGTCCTCAGCGAGCGTACATCACTGTGCCATGACCATCAGCTGTGTACATCACTGTGCCATGTCCCTCAGCGGGCGTGCGTAACTGTGCCATGACAATCAGCTGTGTGTGTCACTGTGTCGTGACCATCAGCTGTGTACGTCACTGTGTCATGTCCCTCAGCGCGCGTGCGTAACTGTGCCATGACAATCAGCTGTGTGTGTCAGTGTGTCATGTCCCTCAGCGAGCGTACATCACTGTGCCATGACCATCAGCTGTGTACGTCACTGTGCCATGACCATCAGCTGTGTACATCACTGTGCCATGACCATCAGCTGTGTACATCACTGTGCCATGACCATCAGCTGTGTACATCACTGTGCCATGACCATCAGCTGTGTACATCACTGTGTCATGTCCCTCAGCGAGCGTACATCACTGTGTCATGACCATCAGCTG
>JAOTOM010002644.1:0-112330 GCA_034440615.1 Ashinkailepas kermadecensis
ATATCAAAGAACACCCCTGGTCTAGACGCATATGAATGAAAAATGGGGGACAAATCCTGAAAACACGCTGCAGGTTCCGTATCTGCGCATGGGTGATAAGGGCGTGACGTTCCAACCCGTATCGGTACCTCCTCTGGCAGCCTAAATATAATGTTGGCGCCTTTTCCTGGCCGGAGGGGTACCACGCTCCCATGGGAGGCACATGCCCCCAGTGCCCCCACCCTTGTTTACGCCCCTGCACCGAGGGGGAGGAATTATGTTGGAACAGTTATCTCTTACGTGCTCCTACCCCTCCTTCACAGCCGTGACCTTCAGTTGGCCTGTCTCATCACACTGCTACTACCCGTGGCACCGCGCGATTCCTGCGGCGCTCGACAGCGCCGCAGTCAGCGCGGATCCAATCAAAAAGTCCTAGAGTTAGTAGAAAATAAGATTCATATTCGTGGACAAGATTCTTCAAGCTTTCAAATGAACCCAATTTTGTCCAATTTCGATGGTATTTAAGATCGGAAATGTCGTGTGGAAAACACGGAAGTTTGGCTGGAGCGCCTATGGGACTGAGCAATTGTCCAGCCCATGTGACGTCACCGGTTGCCAAATGATATTGGAGGGCCCCGGGTGTATCCAGATGACGTTATTGTGGTGAGCAAGTCGTTCACTGAGGCTTTGGATCACATTATAGGTAATGTTTTCAGTACACTGATAAATAATTCGTGAAATAGGGTGGAATATACCACTTTCTGAGCACCAAATGTACATCCTTTCCAAGGACGTATCGACATCGTTCTTGTTCATGTGTGCTTGCAAAGTCCCCATGGCTCATTCCTAAGGGTATTTTATGTACGAGTTGAGTAGCATGCTTATGTTCACCATTGCAGATGAATTACACGAGCATATCTGGACACAATTCCAGATACAGAGATTCGATGCATATGAGAAGTGCCAGGTGAGGGATGGATAAATTATTGAACAATGAACAGCAGTGTGACATATATGGCGCATAAGTCATAAAGTCATAAAGTGTTAAGGCTTAATAAGAGCCACAGGGGCCCATCTGGGTTAAGCCTATCTAGAAAGGGTACTAGAAATGTACATATTCTCACCCCAATCAATCCCCTATCCCAAGTTCCTAGGAAGCTATATATCCCAGCCTATCTAGCATCATCCACTTGCTATTGCATGACACCCTCAACAACTGCAAGCTCCTCCCATCATACCCATTGTGCTACCATAGCCCCTGCTTAAAGGGTCTGTGCCATGCACACTTAACATAAATCTCACCCCATCCATCTGCATTAGAACTCAAAAACAAGATTTTCCTGTCTAAAAAATTTGTCCACCCTAATTTTAAATACATTCAATGAGGAACTCCCCGCAACATCAGCAGGCAGCCCATTCCACTGATCAACAACCCTTTGACTGAAGATCTGTTGTCGCTTAACTGTCCTACACCTCAACTTGTCTAACCTGAATTTGTGACCCCTGTGTGATACTTTAAACTGAAGAGCACCATTTAAATTGACCTGATCTAGTCCTTTAACAATTTTGTACATTTCAATCATGTCCCCCCTTAATCTCCTATACTTGAGTGAGTACATATCTAATGCCACAAGCCTTTCTCCATATTCTAAGCTACCTATTCCACTGATGAGTTTTGTTGCTTTGCGTTGCACTCTTTCTAACTTGTCTATATCTTTTTCTAGGTAGGGGCTCCAAGCTTGCACAGAATATTCCAAGTGGGGTCGCACATATGCTAAGTAGTTTTTTCATGACTTCCTTGCTCTTATATGAATTATCGCTAAGATTAGCCAAGAAGCAAGCATTTCCGGAGAAAATGAGTGATCGCATCTTCCGAATCACATTCATAAACATGGTATTCTGAAGAAAAAAATCCAAAAGTTCCCAAAACACCTTTTAAGAAAAATTTACCATTTTTTGTATTCACAAACAGATAGGCTACAATTGGTTGGGTTAGGTTAGCTTTTTTAATTTGAAAAAAAAAAATATTTTGCAATTTTTCATTCTTTAAAAAATGATTTTCTTGCATGGTAGGTTAGGCTACGTGGTAAATTTCCAGAAACAGGTAAAATGCGATGTTTTGGATTTTTTTTAAATACAGGGTATTTTAACGTAAAAATCATGATGCGACCACTCATTTTCTCTGCAAATGACGTCATAATGATTTGATGACATGCATTAAGTCGGGGGAAGAAAAAAAAACCTAACCTAACCTAACCTAGACTAAGATAACGTAGCATAATATATAAAATATATTATATCATAATATAATCTAACCTAACTGGAAAACCAGAATCGTCTGAAACAAATTTTTCTGCCATGTCATCAAATATATTAAAAATAAAATAATACAGCATTGCAAGAAATTTCCGGCCCTTATCGACGGTTGCTGGCACGACATGTTGCGAGTATTCATTCTCTGAGATAATGTCGAATTAAGGCAGAAACATAAGGTTTTCGATGACAAAGAGTATTAACACGCGCCCTGGAGGGCCTCTGAGAATTACGCGCACTGGAGGGGGGGCGGATTCCGCCCCCCCTAAGATCTCGGCTCCTAGTAAAGCTGGAGGAACGAAATTCGCAGGGTGGATGGGCACGGTAGTGAACTCTATTGTGTGCAATTTTCGTGACCTTAGGTCAATATCTTCAAGGTCAAATGAGGTCAGATTGGCAAAATTTTCCGGTTTTGCGTGTCTTGGCTTGTCATCGTTATGGATCGCTGTGATTGTGTTTAAATGCTCAAAAATGGGCATCAATGATGTTTTGGACATTACTAATGATGCAATGCAGATGATAGACCCAACATTTGACCTCAGGTCACCTACATAGCACCACTTTATCAGGTCAGTTACCTGTTCCAGTTACCGGAACCGGCCGCCCGCCCGACTGCTCCGTCGGGCAGCTCGGAGCAATCGGCTTCGTGAAGAAGGGAGTGAAGTACATGAATAAAGTATGGAAACGCAATGATAAACAGTACAAATGACAACCAGTAGTGCATTTATGGCAACATTCCAGTTGATCAAGTTTGGTTCCATTAACCTGTCATGAACTTGACCTGACTTGACCTTAGTGACCTAACATGACCTTGAAACTATACAGCATATCAATATGCATCAAACAAGTCCCTAGTGTTGCCTAGAACACTTCCTTTTAGTCAGTATACTGGGAGCGCATCTGCGCCGATTTTTGTGGTCTGGCGCTATAACATTTTTTTATTTTAGCGGCGCCTAACTTGAAAAATGTTCGGGCGATTTCCATTTTTCTTGCTTTAAACGACGCGCCGTTCATTGTTAAGCAGGTACACCGAAAATCTCGTATATCGACCAGTAAAATCTGCAGTTATTTGCGAAAAACCGGAGGGGTGGGCGGATTTCGCCCCCCCTCCAGTGCGCGTGTTAAATCGAGTGCATGAAGTGTTGAATGTCTTCTTTATCACGTCTGTGACACACCAGGTACGGATAATTATACGCGATGTGCTATGTTTGCAGAGTGAAGATTATGGTTGTGTATTTGTTTGCCAACTGAAAAATAATTATTTGCGGATAAAATGAGTGGTCGCATCATGATTTTTACATTAAAATACCCTGTATTAAAAAAAAATTCCAAAAAATCGCATTTTACCTAGATCTGGAATAATACCGAGATTAGCTATGATGCAGTGTGTTGAGCAATGGGATCTGCCGTTAACATGACATTGCAGTCGTTATCATTAAAATAGGTATCCATATGTTAGGTGTCCCCAATATTAAACCAAAAACAGGCACTGATGAGTACACTATTGGCTTCAATGGTGCTGGAAGGACAAACTATATTTTAATTGGCATGCTTCCATGGCAGATTGCTGCATCCCACTGTACTCATTTTGACATCCTAGACCTAATGAAAAACCATCATTTTAACACAGTTTCAGTACAATTACTGACACCAATCTCAAGCTGACATGTGCATGCATAATTATCACCATGTCTTAGCACATTTACTAACAAGAAATATTCTGCTTTGATACATGTCTTTGATGGGGGTACACAACAGGGTAATCTTTACCTTTCGGCCAACACATACTGCCAAGGTTATGGGCGCCAAATGACTGAGTAGTCGGCGCACCCTTAAGCCCAAATAATCAATCAATCAATCTGCCAAGGTTAGTGATTTGTAAAGAGGTGTACAGTGGGGAACAGTGACGTCACAGGAGTCAGGGAAGTGACGTCACAGGGGTCGGGTGTCGGTAAAGATTACCACCTAACCAAGACTAAGATAATGTAGCATAATATACAAAATGTATCGTAGTATAATACAATCTAACCTAACCTAACCTAACCAGAAAACCAGAATCCTCCGAAGCACGTGACGTCGTGACGTCTCTTCCCTGACTCCGGTGACATCACTGTTCCCCACTGTACACCTCTTTACAAATCACTAACCTTGGCAGTATGTGTTGGCCGAAAGGTAAAGATTACCCACAACCAGTGTTGGAAATATGGTCCTTTTTTGGAACTTTTGTCATCCAAAGAATTATACACTCGCCAAAAAAATCCACTCCTTACATTACAAGATATATCATGAAGAGCCTTGCTTAAACAGCAATCTCAACTAGCTGTCATAATCCAATAGTATTACTGGATTGTGATGAAGCAGCGGGTGCAGCACAGTAATAAATTATTCATGAAACAGGGTGGAATATACCACTTTCTGAACACTCAGTCGACATCCTTCTTCAGGAAGTATTGACATCCTGTTCCTTGATGGATGCTTATGAAGTATTTGTGTCTCCTGTCTAATAGTATCTCGTTTATAAACAAAAAACAAGACTTTATTTCTTTGTCTCAGTAATTTGTATTCACCCCATGGTTACCAGATATTATGCACTCCGTAATTGCATAAACTCAAGGATTATACACTCCGAATCCAAGAACGAGAAGTGAAAATCCAACACTGCCCACAACAGTATTACATATATTATCCTTACATCAAACAATCTTATTCACAACATAGTTGTCAGTGCTTTCTGTTTATGCTGTTGCTACCTGAAAGCCTTGGACTAGATGTAGGATTAATGCCAATTTGTACCACATTAAACATAATAATATAATTCCTTTCATTCATTCCCTCACTCCCAGCTTCTTTTGGATGCCTTCCTTGTATAATCACAAACATCAAATATAATATGTAATACATATGGAATATGCAATATATATATATATATATATGTATGTATGTATGTATGCACATATATGAGGAACATGAAAAGGTTGCTTTATAGAATGAAACCATTGTGTCTATCTTCAAGATTGATCAAACCTACTTTGAAAGAGATGCTTCATGAATGAATAATACCAGGATTAATATGAATGTTGCACACTTTATTTCTCTTCAGTCTGGAAGGGATTTTGATTGTATCAAATCATTCTGTTTCGTTCTTATAAAGCTGACTTGCAAAAGGGATTAAAGGTTTCAGGCCCTTCACTAATAAACACTCTTTTTTTCAGATTTGGATGCATGGCCATCCACAGCAACTTGTGGATTGACAAGTCTTGTATGGCATGATGCAGCCTGGTCTTGGCTATGGCAATCACGCCATCGATGGACATACGATGATACCTTCAGCGCCGACATTGCCTACTGCATCTGCCTGTGAGGACGATGACGTACCCCCATCATATGCAGAAGCAACCGAAGCAGCTGGTAAGCTGACAATCCTGTGGAATCTGTAATGGTTATAATACACAAGTTGGAAACAAAGTTCACAATTCTCTGGGATGTGGCTTTGAACTTGTTCGAGTTCTAGTGATCTTTGAAATATTATTTATTTTTGGTGATTTGTATATCCACTTTATTGGCAAGGGTTATTGAAGGTCTCAAGGTCTGTAAGTATAATGCAATTTTGATAGGAATGGTCTGCTCTTTTCCTAGTGGTGGATCGAGTCAGGATTTTTTAAACAAGTGCATAAAGTAACATTGAAAAACAAACAAGCAATTACTTGTGATATTCCGGAATGAACGCACATTTTTCATTGTATGTTTTGATTGTATCCATAGGCCAAGATGCTAAATTCTGAACATATCGGTGATTCGCAAGTAACTCAGTGCTTGTCAGCCCATGAGCCAACTGGAGCTGAGAGACGCCGGAGAGAATGGGTAACCGATGTACGACGTTTGTTTCCAATGATCATGTGCGGCGGCTCCTAACGCCGGCCCTGTCGCTCAGGTGGGGAAACACACCTGCAGGTGGGACACCCAGGTGGCGGCGCATGTCTGGAGATGGACGCGGACGTCGACACGCCGCGCCTGCCGGCGGCGCACACGGGCAACAGTAAGGAGCGCCGCGACACACACCCTTGTCCAATCGTCACTCACCCGGGGGACGAGTAGTCTAGGGGCAAGTTGCCCGTCTTGCAATCGAAAGATTGTGGGTTCGAGTCTTACCTATCGCTACTCTTCGCTCGCGACCAATCGGCGTGAGAGATTGGCGACGCTACATGACTCAACGGTCGACGTGTCGTAAAACCAATAACCACCAACCACCACATCGTCACTCACCCGACAACGTCATTCCCCGTGGGGGTACCGACCGTTCAGAGGGTGTTGCATGATTCTTAGCTCGGTTCGTGACACGTGGTCAGTGGTCAGGGTGTCATGTGTCTTGACAGGGTGTCATGTGCTTTTGCTCCAGATGACGCACCGCCCAGCTATCAATCAATATACGGCCAGGTAAAAGAAGCTCGGGAAACATCCTCCGGCTTTTGCGACTTCATTGCCAAAGTGTTCATCATGCCTCTCGGGTTCCTCATCGGGCTTGGTGAGTGGTAGAGATGAATGCGTCATGCGCGGTTTTTTCTTTTCTTAGGAGACTGTATTGGAATTAGGCCCACCATGCAAGTTGATAAATGTATCACTATGTCCCCTTACATGAAACATTTTCAGCCAGTTGTCTCTTGTCTGTTGGAGACATTTCCATTGGTTGTATATCCTGACTGGTTTGCATACCGGAAGCGGGGTATGTGGGAATTGTAGTCAGTTGTCCACATTGTGTGTTGCATTGTTAGCTGAGGCCTGGCCTTGATTTTGATGGTATCAGTCTCATTATCAGGTGTATCCGGCCAGGCATTTTGTCACTCTGCGGCCTAACCGATATGATGGTAAAGTCGACTGTCCGGTGCCGTGCGTGAGTACACCGGCCCGGTCGGCTGTAAAGTCTGTACCGCCGCGCGCCGCCGGCAGTGATCCTGGTGGCGGTGGTGGCGCTGGTGTTCGTGGTGCCCGTGTCGCTGCTCGCCGTCGGCTCCTACTACATGCACGACTGTCCCCTGGAGCCGGGCATACCCGTCTGGATGGTGGTCGGAGGTAAGCCTCGGTGGTATGGGTCCGGTGTCACGTCGAATTAGCAAGCCCAGACCGGGCACGATCAGGTCGGTGGGACGTCTCATCAACGAAATAGGAGTCATTGAGACGGTTGGAATTCCTTATGGGGCGTTTGACGAACGATGTGTACCGCATGACTGTCGCATGATGCTGGCTGATGTTGAGGCGTCACCCATAGACATGATTGACTTCAGCAAATAGTTCATAGGTGTACAGTGTATTGCACACCAACAGTACTTTCTATTCATTTCGGGAATTAGGGAATTCGGGAATCAACTATCTTTACCTGTTGCTGGGCAGTTTATTCATTAGACGAATGAATCGCGGCAAAGATAATTATAATGTAGTTTTTCAAGCTATGTAATCTGTTGGCAAACAGCTAGTGCCATGCAGGTATTATGTGAGATGACCAGTTGAGTTTGCAGTAGCTTAGGACATGTTAATTAACGCCAAACCATTACAACCAAAAAATGAACAATGTACTGGTCGTTCGCACTGGCATGGTCTACCCTTCTTTTCATTTGCATGACATAATTCCTTATGATATTGTTAGTCATGTGGTAATAAGGGAAAGTTTGTTCGAACATGACGTCACGTGACGTTTTCATAATTCAAATGCGACAAGCGATTTCCTGGTTACTTTGTCCTTTGCACTCGCAATACTTCCCAAAGCATGCTTCGTGCCAGTACTCGGCATTTGTGTGCGTTCTGACTGATACTGAAAAAGCACCTGAAACATCACACGGATACGAACAATCGTATGGAGCGTCTGGTTCGTGTTGGATGCGAGGTGTGAGTGCATGCGATTTGAAATTAAATTGGCTAGAACAAAAGGGTGCTATCCTATTCGTGTGACATGCGGCTCGCGAACCAGGGCCGGTTCTGCCTCTCGGTTTGGTCATGTGTGCACATAAAGCCGAATGTGTTGAAGCGTGAGAAGTGTTTGTCTTCATGAATTTACAGACGAACGCTGGTTCGAGAAAAAGCGTGGCAATTGCGGTCTAGCTGACAACAAAAACATTCTGTATGGGATTGAGCTATATTTAAGTGATTTTTTTTGGTCGTAGATGATATGGCTGCTAAGCTGGCATATGCCAGGGAGAACCGTTAAGGCCATGCGGGTCGTTAAATACGTTTTCCTGATGTTTCCTCCCGGCGTTCAATGGGCGCTAAATGACCAAACCTGGTCGATGCGCCCTAAAACTCAAATAACCAACCAATCCTGGCGTTCGGTCATGCCGGTGACAAAGGAGTTCGGCTAAGTGAGCCTGTTGTTTTAACTGTAATTCAAAGTAAATTATTCGTATAGGTCTCGTATGTTTCGGCACTCAGCCAGATCTGACTGGCCCCCTTTAGCGCCTTTCGCTGACTAATAACTTCACAGCCATGTGACAGGTGACCTAGCCCAATAAGGGTTTCTTGAAAAGAGCCCAGTTCCATTCAAGTTCTGCGTTGTGAACTGGATTACATGCTACAGTTCTCCTCAAGTCAGCACATCTCTGCCTGTACACCGGCTGCATGTGCGTGGGCTAACGATGGTCTTCATCAATATATGCCAAGCTATGATGCGGACAGTTCGCCAATACATGAATGGTGCTGGTGATGTCGTTGCTGTTAATGCTGATGATGATCTGGCTGTTGACCTCTATCTGGTCGACAGGTCTGATGGTCTTACTTCACATGCTACAGTGCCAGATAAAATCAGATAAGGATTCGAGCGGCTGTCTGGACTTCGTGGCAGCTCTTATGTACCTGGCCTGGTATATTACAGGTAAATCAGAATTGTCCTCCTGTTTGGTATTCTCTAGGTGAATTGTTGGCGAGGCTTCGTTTCGCATGTATTTTGCTGACAAAGTTCTGCATGTTTATATTCCCCATTGCATGGGCCTTTTGTCCAAATCACTGCATGTCCTCGAAAAGAAAGCATGCTTCTAAATTTTAGGATATTTCAAAAGCTATCAGTGAACCTAAAGCTTCCATGTGAACTAGGTCATTTTGGAAGGGGTTTAGGTGCCACTGCCCCTTATAGGTATTCATAATGGTAGATTTCCTTTCCCAGTTTCCAGTTTCCATATGACACTGCTGATCAGTGAAATGTATGCATTGTCCAGATAGTATGTCCTGAGTCACGAATCCTTTGGGGGGCAGATACCATCTGGGATGCATCATAGCATCCCAGGTTAATTTACTACCAAAATTCATAACGTCCAAATCTTACAACGTCCAAGGATCATAACGTCTGAAAGAGAAGTAAATAAAGTCCAACAAAGTATTGGGTATGGTGCGTTCATAATGTCCAAAGTCTATAGCGTCCAACGATTACAACGTCCAAAACTGGCTTCAAAGGGAGCGTTCATAACCTCAAAACTTCATTTATGTTCAAGAATCATAAAGCCCCAAAACACTTCTCCGATTCTCCACCAGAGTAGTTGGTAGAACCCTGGCGGTGAAATCTTTCAGCTGTTTCTCCACTTACTGATAATAGGTGGCAGCAATGTATGGTCTGCGCACCTGCGGCTTTTTGGATGTGCTGCCAGATGTGGTCTGGTGATTTTTTCTGGTTCTAAATACATTGGTTGTTCCACGCGTTTAAACAGGGACTCATCGAACAAGATTTGGCTAGGTGTGGGGTGATGGTGCTACGATTGACTCTTATGGGACGAATTCCCAACTTTTCGGTCTCCCTGATACTTCTTAAGCAATGGGAAATGCGACTTGACTGGCGTACCGCGGGTCGTGAATGAGGGGTAAGGGTGGGAGGGCCACGGTTCCCACATTTACCATGTTTCAGGAAGCTTACCCACGAGGCCACCATAATGCTGGATGAACCCGGCTGGCCGGCCGGTCTGCCGGTTACCAGACTGGCTGGCCGAACCGACCGGCCAGGGATGTTACCCCGATGTGTTTGTCAGTGAGGTGTGGGTTGTCAGCGACAGATAACACAACCCAAATCGGACGTGCCACGGGCTGCGATGCAGAAAGCAGACTACAGCAGGGGAAGGGCAGGAAGGAATGAAAATTTGCGCCTCGCGCCACGCTTCGACGCGAGAACTTGATATATTATGTACGCAGGATTCCCTTTAAACATACACTTTCCATGAGAAACACTTGTGGATCTAAAATAAGCATGTCATTGAAATAAGAATGTGATCATAGTGTCAGGATGTCCAGAATATTTCGTGCATACACGTCTATATATATGTATATATATATTATAAACATTTGGTGTATATATGTATAGGGGTGGGAGGATCACAACTCCCTCAGCTACTACTTTGTAGGAAGCCCTCTCAGGCACGACATTCCGGTTCGTAGGTGAAACTGTCAACAGATATTCAATTGTGACGTTTTGTTGCATGGTGTTCCCTTACCAGCCGTGTTTTTGCGAATGACGATTTCGGTGAACACCTGCATGGGAGCAGATTTAGTTGCCATGCCATGTCACGTCATTAGACGAAGTGACAAATGTAAGGGTTTTGCTCTTTCGAATAAACCTGACTACCTTAGCAATGTCATATGTGACCTGAACAATACACAGTACTATGGGAGACTATCCAGGGCCCAGTACCGAGGGTAGAAGCTAAAGCATAAATAACCTTTAAATCATTGGCGAAGGGCAAGCTTACAGAAGGAAATATCAAGGAGCTCATCCCCTACGCATAGCAAAACACCTGTTTTTGCGGTCTGCTCAAAGACCACAAACCCTTCGTTCCTGTTCGGTCAGTGATCTCTGCATGTAGTGGTCCCACAGAAAAAGCCTTGTTTGCTTGAAAAAATCGCACACCAGCTAATAACTTTGGTGCCGGCTTATCTGTGGGACACTAATGATTTCCTCAAACGGACATCCCATTACATACATTTTCGGGATATTCCTGATAATGCGATATTTTTCAACGTTAACATTGTAAATCTGTTCGGCAGTATTCCGATTTCTGAAGCCATAAATGCCATGTGTGAGGAACTCCAGGATTACATCCGAGACGTGACTACTTTTGGCCTAACAGGAGACGACGTGTGCAGTCTGCTTACGTAGTGCCTGAGCGACAGCGTTTTTTTCTTCTTTCAGTGGCGACTTATGCAGACGAAAGCAGGGATCAGCCATGGAAAACCCGTGTGCACATCCACTAGCTAGCATTCTTTTTTGGGGATAGGCTGGATCAACATGTTTTGGACAACATCGCAGAAAAACCAAAGTTCTTATTTATGTACATTGATTACTACGCATGACTATAGACACACCGAGAGCAGGCCCTGGTAGGTTTTCTACAAAATCTGAACCCGGAACACTCGAGCATGAAGTTCACTATGTAGCACTCAGGAGGTGGCGCCGGCCACCCTTCCTGAATACTTAGGTGACCTTTGAAAAGGCGAACAGCCGCACTAAAGTAGAGTCCGGACTTCACATCATCTCGACCGACTCAGGCATCATTTTGCACTACACCTCTGCACACCCCACTTCCACCAAGCATAACGTCGCTAGAAACAGTTTGCATACGGTCATCAGCAACTCTTCCAGTTGAGAGAAAGAAAACGCGAGTATCGACAAATTCTGGGCTTCCCCTTTTTGGACAACGATTACCCTGGGAAATTGTTATCAAGGCTGTTGCTGGAAGTAAAACAAACAAAAAACCGCCAACACACTAGATTTTGCAGGCATCGACGCACATGGCATTACCAGAGTGATCGCTTTCTAACTCTGGCATACATTGAAAAAACGTACTTGCAAGGTAAAGGAAATAGTGAGAAAGTCTGGCCTGAAAGCGAGAATGGCTTGGAAGAAACAACAGACAATTGCTGTCTTCTTGCATTCGTTCGGCATTCATTAAAGCATATGTACCACGGAGGACAACGTTGCCACACTCTTAGGTCCGGTTTCATCGGAGACTGCAGCCATAAGTGGTATATATAATATTTTGCAAGCCGTACATATCATGTTGCGTACATGGGATAAAACAGACGCTCATTCCGACTCACATGCAACGAACACATTCGGATCAGGTAGAACAGCTGATACTCCTATAGGAGACTACTTCACAAACACCCACGCGCAGGATAACGATGCTTCAATTTGTTTGGACACTCGGAATACTGTTTAGAGCTAAAGACCATGTGAATAGGAAGATCGCTGAGTCGTTCCCAATTAGATAACATAAACCAGGTCTGATTTCGAACACTATCTTTTTGCCTATATTATGATGTGGTTACTCGATAGGCATGTATCATCTGTGTGTGAATGTCGTATGTGTCGTGTGCTATGGACGCGGTGAGCGTATGCATATTGTGCGGAGTCGTAGCTTCCGGATTGTTTTACTTCTTCTTGCTGGTTTTGCGATGCTCGTATGTGCGTGCCTACCAAGCAGACTTGTGCTCGACTCGAGTTGAATCGAGAATCGACTCACGAATCAATCGTTTATGGATGAGTCGTGAGTTGAATCGATTCTTTTCCCAAAAACATATCTTGAGTCGCGAGTTGAATCACATCTTTCTTTTTTTTAAATGAGTTGAATCACGAGTCAATCATTTGAATCACAATGAGTCATTTGAGTCTTGCGACTCAAATGCAAGTTATGAACAAATGATATAAAGCATGTATCTTTGTAAATAGTATGCCATGACAAGGTAAGGAGTAAAAACACAGTATAATTATTAATGCTTAACATTACAATTGTCAACTTATCAGCTGCCAGCGAGTAAGAATGAGGTGTACTGAAGTTATTTACCAAAAATTGGTAACAATAACTACAAAAAAGAAGTATTAATGCTAAGCTTGGTATTCACAATCAGTATCATGCATGAGTCAAATCTAGTGCCAGAAACACAACACAGAAATGGGATGTGATTGTGAAAATAATAGGGAACTGAAATGACCACGTACTTTTTTGGGGAACAGCCATTTGCACTGAATAAATTGCGTCAGTTTGTGTGACAAATAACAAACCCATGTTACCTTTACAAGAAGGTAGATCCAAATTTTCCTTCAAGCCCGCATGACGTCATTCGAAGTTTAAAAAAAAATATGGTAGAAATTTGGTTGCAGAACTTTTCTCAAATCATACGCAATGGTCACTTTAATTTGCTTCCTAGAAAATATATTTGTATTCCGCTCATCAGGTGAGTTATAATCTTTTCCCATTCTTTCCAGTGAGCATTTGTTCCGACACATTTTATTCTCATGCATAGACAAGGTCGGATTTGTGCATTGTAATGCAGCGTTTGGAGAGGAATATCTTATAGTCATCCAGTATGGATAATATTTTTATTCAAACCTTATGCATGGTAACTCAACTTGCACCCATTTCAGTGAATTTTGAGCACTTTTCCTTGATCACAGCAGTTCGTTGTCAAAAGTTAATAACTTAGGAACTTCAACTTCCAGATGAAAAAACAACAAATAATTTTCTGGAAAGGATAATGTTCAGGATCCCCAAAATCTAGGATCAGCCTATTTTTCCAAACATTTACCTACCTACCTACATTGACATACAGCAGTTGTTGAAAACAGTTTTTCCAGGCCAGCTAGACCCAGGGCATGATACATTCTTCCTTGGTGAATCTTGCATGGATTGTTGATGATACATGCATAATTGAACATTTATGTACAACACCATTGTGATCTAGGAATGCCCTCCTGAAACTTGCAACTCAACTGAAACTCTCCTGCCAATGGGGAGAAGAAGCTATGGAGCACTTAGCGCCCCCTTGACTGTCCTTTCTTTCGCTCTTGAACGAGGGTGACAACTTGAACATGTAAAATGGATGGTAGAGGGAGCCTACCAATATCAGGAACAAGCCCTTTATTTTGGAGGCACTTGATGGTGAGCCTGCCGGAAATGGCACATTGTTGGGCAGGACGATTATTACTGGGTCATTTAGGATACCCTTTGATGAAGCTAAAGAATAGGTCTTTCAATTAGAATACATCAAAGTACCCTATATTGCCATAAAATACGCAAGATAGCATAGAGAAAGTTGGTAAAATTGGGTGTAAACCAATGGTGAAGGGAAACCTTCAAGCCTGCTACCAAACAAACTTCGTGGGGGCAACAGACCAACGCAATCATATTCTGTGCAGATACCTATTGCAGTGCAGAACCTGGGTGCCATGTTGCAGTTAGGTGGTGATGCGTGTCAGGTATATGATTTAGGTTGTGTGTGCATCATGCTGATGTGGATTGAGGTATTATGCACTCATTACTTTGCATATTCATTGACAACCATTCATGTCGTTAATCTGTTTGAGTCAATTACTTTATGCACATGCATGTTCATTTATCTGTATATTTATCCTATATATCAACCATTACAGTGCATGACGAATGATAAATAATGTGAGGTGAAAACAAAGTTATAGCAAAAATAATATATCCAACAGATGTTTCGATGTTGGAGCATCTTCGTTAGTGTTAATAAATACTGATTCCCTTCTTTAATTAGACAGATAAAGATGAATTGACATCAAACTGTCTGTCAAATAAATTATTTTGCTATAACTTTGTTTTCACCTCATACATATATATCTATATATATATATATATATAATATATATATTATATTTTTATATATATATATATATTATATGTATATATATATATAAATAGTGTTGTTGAGCAGTGCACACAAAATCATACGGCTTATGAGTGACACCATTGAGTCGGATCTGAATCGATTCAAATTTATGTTTGAGTCGTGAGTTGAATCGGTCTCTGTAGCTCTGAGTCTGAATTGAGTCGAATCAAATAATTTTGACCTGCTGTGAATCATGAGTTGAATCGGATCTCAAGATCTATGAGTCAAATGTGAGCCGATTAAAAAATTTGAGTCGAGCACAAGTCTGCTACCAGGCCAAGGAAGATAGATGCAATAGGCATGTGAAAAGATGCCTAAATTGACTAGTGTACAACGATTCAAGGGGTCTCCAGAATCGGAACGGTCATCGCTTTGCATGACCTCACATGCCATATATATATATATATATATATATATATATATATATATATATATATATATATATATATATATATATATATATACACAAAGCATGGCAGTTAAAATTTGCACCATATTTTTTTTTTTTGGGGGGGGGGATGGATTCGTGGAAAGGTTGTACCCGAACATGCACCGATAGTAAATATCTCTTCTTACTGTATTTTCTGTTTACCGAGGAAATGCCATCATGTAATATTGATTCAGATGTAATGTCCCTCGCCAGAACGCTGAGTAATTCATATAGGTGTATTTTAGGTGAATATCGGTGATTACCTATGTTGTTACATGAATGCACGGTGAATGACTGTGCTTAATCATGGATTATCGAATTCTACGCTATGTTTCACCTTGACATCATCGATAAATGGAATGGGACCTCAACTCGAACAGTAGGCAACAAATCTGGATATGCTGGCGGGCGAACGCGGCGCGGCGGCGCCCGGATCACATCGGAGAGACGGTCTGTCACTCTCCACAAAGCTTCAGTTACTTGTGTTACCGCAGGGTTCCAAACCACAATGGTGTCCATGCGTCAGAGCGCTAAGTAATGCATTGATGGTGTACCTAAACAGCCTGAAGTCTGCGCTTCCACCAGCTAAGTTGGTAGTCATGGGGCACTTTTCAGGAAACGTTTTCTTTGCGATTAAAGGTGCCGTGCAGGGATACCAATGGAGGACGCAATGGCGACTGTTCACCTATTTGTCGTTTATGCCGCAGTTATCTATGAAGGAGCTACTGCCAAGAGTTTCTGTGGTGCCAGCGACAGCACCCAACACAGGCGAACTCAGACATAATGCACCAATGGCGCAGCCAGTTTTCTTCAGGGGGTCCGACCAAAACATAAACTCAATTTACAGAAAATGCTTTGAGCGCGCGAAGTGCGCCGAAAATTCCCCAGGAATCGAGTTAATTTGCATCAAACAAAAATACATCATCCGAACAGCCGCCGCAATCACGAAGCGCTGTCGGCTGTCAGAACACTGAAACGTACAAGGAGCTACCACTCGTTCAGACCGAGAAATCCGACGAGTGTGGCGGTCTACGATACCTCGGGTAGCACATACAAGATGGTGAGCAATATTCCAAATTGGAAAATAGGGAGAAAGTGTGCGAGACTGTAGTTCGATTTTATTCAGCTAATCTGTATCAAGCGGCGGTAGTCCACCTGCAGACCGCGACGGCGACACATAGATCTCGGCTCATGTCGTGTGTGCGCAGGCGGCGAAGCGCTTCGTGATAAACAAAACACCACTGACGTCCAGGCGGCGGATGCACACGGCGATACCAAGTCCATGTTGAAACCAGTCTGCATACGACTCCCCAATCGGCTTTATATGTAAACGACAATGTGCCGTTCATGCAACATTTCCACGCCATCCACCTGTCTGCCTGCTTGCATCTTGCACTTAGCACTTTGCACTTAGCACCTGTCACTTGGGGTTGTTCGTGATTATACACTAAGGACGCCATTGGCCTCGAGCGCGCATCTCAGCTAGATGGGGAAGGGGCGGGGAAGTGCGGAGCATCTTGGTTACTCAAGACCTGGCATTGTCAGCCAGAGAACCACAGGGTGGTTGGGATTACAGGATTTTAGAGCAGGGTGTCTGTTCTTGAGGGGATACCCCGCATCATATGTCAGCTTATGGATGGATACCTCTGCTTACGTTGACTGTTGTCGGGATGCATGAATGGGCGCTAAATGACCAATGCAGTCGATGCGCCCTAAAGCCCAAATAACTAACCGGAATGCATGACGTGTCATTGACACGTGTCTCCTCCCGTCCGTCACTGCCGCTTGACATTAGCATTTCTCTCTGGCTTTCATATGACACCAACTGTGTCTGCCAGCTGTAGTATGTCAGTGATCCGTGTTTCCCGTCCTTATTTCGTCCAGTCTGTCTCATGTCCCTGGCCCGTAAGCGCCGCTTCTGGCTAGCACCTGTCGATACCTTGCTTTTTATCACTGTCATATATGCACTTAGATCCACGAAGATTGATGGGGATGGAGGGAACTGTTGTCCAGTATGTTTTGTATGCATGTAGTCGTAGGTGTGGACTGGCTGTGCTTTGTGTGCATCGGCCAAGACAAATTCATGCCCTGTTTATATAACAGTGTGTTTGGGTTTGGATTCCGTAGCCGTCTGCCGTATGACCTGGTTCTGGTGAAGATTAAATAACGACTTAAACATGATGCCACAAAAACGTTCTTCTATATTTGGTCCAGGCAAATTTACTTCTGTACAATATGAACATTTCTGTTTCTTTTTTGCGCACATACGTTACCGGAGTACCTATCGCCACCCTAAATATTATTTGTAGCTCTTCCAACAGAACTCCGGGAACCAATTTGGGCCTGTGAGCCTATGTATTGAGTCTAGGCCTTGGGGCCAATTCAAGCCATCGCGTTCTTTCACACGACTCCTGGGCGGCGGCCCGCAAATTTTGCCACTGCGCTCACCGTACAAGACGGGTGTTTCAGCAGAGCGACGAGCATTGGGGAGAATTGGGGGGACGTCGCTCGAGGGGAGCGACGTCCGTTCCCCTCGAGAGCTCGCGATTGAAAGACCCGCGGTCTGCGCCTGCTCGACAAAATAGCGTTGCCACACATTCCGCGGTGTTGTTCGCGAACAATGCAAGTTGTCTACTAAACGAACAGCTACGTAAATTACGGGCACGTTTTAAGCTAATAACAAATTATTATCCTAACCAACTAGGTACCCGAAAACATCCACTTCCAACGAATGGTTCAGATCCTTCCTCGACTACAACTTGTTCTAGGATATATTGAACAGCTGACTAGCATAGACAAACACGGCGTAAACAACAGTCACAAGTGTCGACGCCCTCTGCACTCAAACAGCTGATACTCGCGCATACGGCGCACGGCATCGCCCATCAGCACATTCCACAGCTACTCCCAGCGGGTCGCCGGAACTACCAACGACGGGCAGCACACATGACCTCGCTCGGCCCCACGCACTAACACAGGGACGGGCAGCACACATGACCTCGCTCGGCCCCACGCACTAACACAGGGACGGGCAGCACATGACCTCGCTCGGCCCCACGCACTAACACAGGGACGGGCAGCACACATGACCTCGCTCGGCCCCACGCACTAACACAGGGACGGGCAGCACACATGACCTCGCTCGGCCCCACGCACTAACACAGGGACGGGCAGCACACATGACCTCGCTCGGCCCCACGCACTAACACAGGCTGCATATATGCAGTTTTTGCTACATGGCCGATGTAGGCGATACGCCCTAAAGCCCCCTAATATATGCAGTTACACGAGCTATTATAAAGAGGCTTCATAAGAAGGCTTCATAAGATGCACAGTATGCATGTTAAAACTATAGTCCCCAGACCTGCCTGATTGTATGTTGGATACGAAAATAAATCCGAGCTCTCGGCTATTACTTCAATCACAGTGACGATACATATTTTGGAACAGGTACACGAACATGGAAAAAACGAGAGCGTGACATGTTTCATCAGCGACATGAATATAGCAGGTCCGTGATATGATTGTGTGCGTTCATGCATTGTGTATATATGCATGTACACACGCACGCACGCACACACGCACGCACGCACGCACGCACGCACGCACGCACGCACGCACGCACGCACGCACGCACGCACGCACGCACGCACGCACGCACGCACGCACGCACGCACGCACGCACGCACACGCACACACAGATATACACAAATATATATATATATATATATAAAAAAAAAAAACAAATATTTTACACACACACACACACACACACACACACACACACACACACACACACACACACACACACACACAGATATACATTCTATATATATATATATATATATATATATATATATATATATATATATATATATATGCATATTAAAGCAGAATACTCATTGTATCTCGCCTTAATGATTGCTTGCCTGCATGTTGTTTGTTTAACTGAGCGATTGCGTAACTAACTTTAGGTAGCCGGCTCCGCCCTTGAGTTAGGGAATACTGTTGGAAACAAATCATAGCCTTCGAATACCAATCCGCCGATAGTTTGATGCACGTGCAGAGATGTCCCACCTGACCGCTTCAAACAACAGAAACATAAGAAGTCTTCAGAAACAGAAGAAATCACTAGACCATACTTGGCAGCACATCCAAGAAGCTGCAGGTGCACAATCCGTACGCTGCTGCCACCTGCTGACATGAAGCGGAGGCACAGGGGCAATATTCCACCGTCAGGGGTTGTGCCAGTTCAAGCGGACAATTGGGGAAGTACCTTTGGATTTTCTAACTTTATGATCCTTGGACGTAAATGAACTGAAAGTAACTGGACAATAACTGTACGTAGATGAACTTTGGAGGGTATGAACGCTTCCTTTGAGAGCAGTTTTGGAGGTTGTGATCATTGGACGTCATGAACTTTGTGTGTTGTAAACGCACCATATCCAATACATTTTGGACTTTATTTGTTGGACATTATGATCCTTGGACGTTGTGAGCTTTGAACGTTATGAACTTTGGTAGTAAATGAATCTTGGATATTATGATGTGAACAGTAGACCAGTTCTAGCTGTCTCGTCAGCCGTTCAGTCTATGCGGTACCGGCGGCTGTTGCGGGTGTCCTGGTTATGAGCGTTTTGGCCGGCTGTTATGAGTGTCTTGACATGACTGTTGATTGACGACGTCCCGTGCAGGCGCCGTGCTCGTGTACCCAAACTGCTGGCCCGAGTTTTACCCAGACAACGGCGCGCCCTACTGCGGCTACACCGTCTACATCACAGCCTTCGTGGTGGTCAACATCCTGTCGGTACTTGTGGCGCTGCTGTTCTGCATGGCCAGTCTCTGAGGCGAATTGGTACCTCTGAGCAAGTTCCGCTCCCGTCTCCGACCTCACCTGAGGACTGAACTCCCACGATACGGCGAAGCATGTCCTGAGGAGGCTCGACTTCTGGATGATCTAATATCCCCTGAGCTGACCAGTTTTCCCATCCGGCAGTCCGAACTCTCCCAGGGCGATCCGGTCTTGCTTCAGGGAGTCCCGAACTCTTGGGCGGTCTGACCCTTCCCGGGGTCTGAAGTCCCACCGATCTCGGAGCAGCCAATCTCCCTGCTCGTCGTCAGGGAAGCCCGCTTGGCGCTTCGGGTCGCAGTCGTCTCTAGATCGCGCGTTGTAATTTATGCCCAGCTGACGTCGCGTCCCTGGCCGTCGGTCAGTTTTACAAGCATCTGAGCGTGGAATCCGGCCGGGGCGGACGGTGTCGTGCTCTCCGCGGTTGGCCCGCGGGGTGGCACACTGGTCTGTCGGGTAGACAGTTCCTTTCCCCGTGGTCTGTATCCACCAAGTGGTGCAGTGCAGTGCCAGTTGTCACATGACGATGGCATTTCGCGGGGTTTGCTCAGCCTGGCGACTGAGTGCTGTGCCACCCACCCAGTGCCGCTGCCGTCGTGTCGCTCAGTGGGCATGGTTATGCCGCATGGCGGTGCTGCCCGCCGTACCGCCGTGTAGACGGAGGTGTGAGTGGCGCGAGGCAGCTCCGCTCACGCGCGAGCGCCGTCCGTCATCTTGCACTTTATACTCGCCGCCTCTGACGAGACGCGGTAATTGCGATGCGCGGGTGAGGATGACAACCGAGTGGCGTGGAGCTTGGTGTGATGTTTGGCGACGGCGCTGTGATTCTGTGGTTTCCGTGGCTTTGTGCATGAGCACCACTCGCCTTTCCAGCGGTAGTTTTTTTTTCTCCGGTAAGACGGTTTATACTTGAGAAATCGGCTCTGGATTTGTAATGCGACTCGGTCGGTCTGTGAGATCGTCCTCTTGTTTCCAAAATGGACTGCCTTTTTAACATCGGGCCATTGCAAGTAGCTAAGGAATGGATAGCTCCAATCGACCATAGCCAATATGCTTGTTGCTGTACTTGATTAGAATGTCAAAACGCGGGGTAGATGGAGCAGATGTCTGCGTGCATGATATCCCCCAGTGAAGCGGAGTACGCTAATCGCGGCCGCAACACATGCAGGTGCCAACACGTGATGATCTTGCGCTTTAAACCTCCCAGCGGCCGTGCGCTGAGTCATTGGCAGTATTAATCTCCCAGCCTTCGCTGGCTGAACCATTGGCCAATAGTTTACTGTCACACAGAATATTGGTCGGAAGGACTATACAACCGCAACATGCTACGCCATGCAGTGGTAATCGATCGAACTAAACGGGCGATTACCGGAGCGCACGCAGACAATCTGTGAAGGAAGGGTGTCCGGGAAGTGTCACCGATGAACCATTGTTCCACTCCGAGCCCCAATGTTGGTGTGAAGAGAGTCGAAATGGCGTACACGAGGAAGGGATCGCTCTGGGCCAAGGCGATGGGCTTGCCCTCTGGTGGCTGATAGTCACTAAGTCCTAATGGGTTATTTAAGGTTTAAGGCTCGTCGACTGCTGTGGTCATCGATTGTGTAGCCAGTCCATCCCGCTGACCAGCTACCGGCGAAGAACGGCAGCAGGTGGGACTCAAACCCGCGAACTCCGAGATTGGAGGCCAATGTCCTACCCAAACACTGACTCATTCAGAAACATAAGGATCAGTGTGAGCTAATATCAGTGCGGTAGCCGACGTCACTTCAAGCTGTGTGCGTGCAATGCACATTGACGAACACATTTATTATGTATACATATACCTTATATATATATATATATATATATATATATATATATATATATATATATATATATATATATATATATATATATACACATATATACGCGCTGTGGTTTGGCGGTTTCTCGCGTGCTCCGTGGCTTGGCATCATATTCATGTGCTGGCGTATATGGGTTAGTTCGGGTTGAGAAGTTCGGATATATATATATATATATATATATATATATATATATATATATATATATATATATATATATATATATATATATATGCAAGCAGCGTGTTTTGGTACTGTCTTCTCAGCCCAGAACAGTATGTGGTGCGATTACTCCCGGCTCTACTCCTGGATGGCCAGCTTTAATATTTTACATTTTATTGGAAGGCTGGTGGGAAGGTGTATTGTGTTGTAGATGCTTAAATACATTGCTGTACGACAATATATGTTCGACTTGAGTCCACGTGACACGAAGAGAAATGCTCGATAAAGTGTCGCATTTGCCCAACCGATAGTTGAGTTTGTAGAGCGCTCGGCTAATGGATACGGCCTTCCCCACTGGAGAATCCAGGGGTTTCCTTGGGGTTGTGTATCTAAATCGATAAGTAAGTTTACATATGCTGTATCTCTCGGTATCCGTGGGGACGAGTGGTCTAGGGGTAAGATGCTCGTCTCAGAATCGAAAGGTTGTGGGTTCGAGTCTCACCTGTCGCTACTCTTCGCCCGCGACCAATGGGCGTGAGAGATTGGCGACGCTACATGACTCAACGGTCGACGTGTCGTAAAACCAATAACCAACCAACCAACTTTCGGTATCCGTATTATTGTATTGGTGGAACACTTTGTAAGCGTTCCGTGCACCATCACCTGTTGAAATTACAAAATTTATAAAATCTTGCTGTCGTTTTCCGAACCATGAAATGAATTGAAAATTAGCGTTTGGATGCATCAGCAGCCTCAGCCTCCTTTTCACGCTGGATTCAGTCCAAGAAACATGTTCGCATTTTCAGGCGCAGAAGCTTGCCCATAACCCTACTGCCCCGCTTACATTTAGTCGATTGAGACCATTTCAGCCGGCTGATTTTCATGACGTAATTTATGCTGATCTGGGGAACACACAGTTTATTTTGAGTATGATATTTAAGCGAAAAAGCGTTTCTTTGCTTTACATTGAGTAACATGCTGCATCGTACATCAATACTAACTGATCGAAACAATAGCATCAATGCAGAGACTAGTGACCTTATCGAAATCAGGGCAGCGGAAAATTTAAGTATTGTGCAACGAAACCACACATTTTCAAGCATTTTGACGCATTTTTGTAACTTCAGACACAAACAATTCAGGAAGCATGCTTGGCAATTCACATTTCAGACACAGCTGGGGCTTCCATTAGTAGGGTTTATCAATGTTGGTCCAATATTTAAGGTACATGTTATTGGCACGTAATGTAAAAAAGCGCGACCGAATCGTGTTCGCAGCAGAGGCTGACAGTTTATACTCGCACAGGGCAGGGTCCTCAACACAGAACTCTCAAGTTGAAATGCCAAATCAATCATAAGAACGACAATGAAAATGACAATAAAATACCTTTATTTGTGTTCCACAGCAAAACACTTAAGAGCCACGGTTCGGGATGTGTTTTAAACACATGTTGCCAAAATATTCTTGATGTTAAGTGTACTGTTAATTTATTCAAATAAAATACGGCGTCAAACGGCTTGAAATGCATAGTAGACCATTCGAAGCCATCTGTTGCACAACGCCTCGATTTACCAGAGGTAACAGACCATGAAATTAATGTTAAATGTTGTATTTTACGACCTGGTGTAGCTCCCCAGAAAAAGTGATTTAAGCACAGGTTCCGCCGCCCATGGTGCCAGCTCCTGAGGAGCTGCTCAAATAAGGTATGTGTCCAAATGACAGTAAATGTGCTTTCCTTATAACTGAAAAAAAGATCTTGTATTGGGAAGCAGTGGCTTCACTACCTGGCTTCTATACCGGATCCCTGGAAGAAACGAACGTTTTTCGCATAGTACCATTTTCTCGGACACGATTTTTAGGATTTTGCCCGGCGCACTGAACCAGATGAAGATGTACGCACATTTGCTGTTTTCAGGTGCTGTGCTGACCTTCCTTTTGTTTTAGCTCAACTTCAGCCATATACATCTGACCTTGATGAAGCGACGACGCGTATTGCTACTGTTGTGACGCCATCGACGGCGTCAGTTGCAACAGAAGTTCATGTTGGGAGCGACCCGGGCCCCAAGCTGTCCATTTGTTGTTGTTTTTCGGGGGTGGGGCAAGAGCCATTTTTAAGTTTATTATTTCCATCAACGCACATAGGGTCAAAATTAATCTCGTTCAGGGTTGTGAGGGAGGGGACATGCGCCCTGCACCCTATGTCCCTGCCCCATGTTCCTATGCCTACGGTGCGGCCTGTTCTCTACCGTATACTGTAATTTTACACTCTTAGTGCAAAACGTGACAAACGGCAACCCGGTGACACTATCGCTATTTTAGCATGACCGTAGAACAGCTCGAAGAGTTGCTGGCCACAATACAAATCCCGATCCAAAAATGTAACATTTACGGAGTCCAATGTCGCCAGCAGGGCGGCTGGCAGCAACGATTCTGCAATTTTGAGATTGCTTGCAACGGCGTAGCCATGGCCAGGGGCGTCGACTTGTTTACTTTTCGACGGCCCAAGCCCCTAAGTGCAGTGTTTCTTCAAAGTGATTTCTACTACGGGTCCAATCCAATGGCTATGTCCATTGGATATTCCGGGATCCACAGTCCCTGACCCACCTGTCGCTACTCTTCGTCCGCGACCAATCGGCGTGAGAGATTGGCGACGCTACATGGCTCAACGGTCGACGTGTCGTAAAAAAAAACAATAATAATCAACAGTCCCTGACCAATCACGTCCTGCGCCCGCAGTAATGCTCAATTAATGGGAGACGTTCGGCGATTGCGGGAGGTGGGCACTGCAGTTAGCATATTAGGGATATCCCTAGCCGGGCGTCGGACTGTTATCGACCGTGTGGTCTATCATGTGGTCGGACGTCAAGATGCTAAAGATGGTCTGCCGTATGTTTGAGGGAGACTGCCCCAATGCTGAGTCGATAAATGCTCAGCGCAAACCCCCCGGTCAACATATTTTTCACCGGTGTTGCGTCGATAAAAGCTCAGCGACCCCCACCACCGCTCAACGGATTTTAAAGTAACGGAAGTGGGGGGGGGGGACCTTTCTGCACCCTAATTCAGTCAAAAATATCGATGATCACATTGACAATAATCTTCACGATGACTCCCAGCTCCCATGGTGCAGGGCCGACTCAAGTCGGGAGCCGTTCAGCTCCCATTGGCCTCTAGCTCCCGAGCTATGCCTGTTCACGTTAACAAATTAATGTCACCCTTCGAGCAATTGTATTACGGATCTTCGAATCATGCATCGTGTTCCCTCTCGAATGGTTCCTTCGGATGCCAATGCGCGAGTGCGGGATGATGAACGTGTCCGCTTCCCCCTTGTGTGCGCCTCTGCCTACCGCCCACCGACCACGTCCCAGTCCAGTATGACAGTTCACTTCGGGCATGCGTTTAGACCTCCATATGTCAGCTGCCACATCAATAATTTGCGATGTTAGCGCTATTCGGGCGTATGCTGTTTACACGCCTTGAATTTCTAGACCTTGAACATTGCAATCAACCAGAACACATCTTCTCATCGCCCCTATTGACTGCCTGGATTAACGAGGCAATACCCAGAACATATACTTGTTTTGCGCATACATACCAGCAGGGAGTTGACAAGAGTGACGGAAGACCGATGGAAAGTTATAAAAATTGAACGTTTTAACGAGACGAGACTGGAGGTTTTTCACGAGTTACGTTTTCGATGGGATGCCCCAGTGGAGCGTAGGCAATACTTTTCGAATAGTGAACTGTATGTATCGTGGATCGGATTTCGAGCACACAGCAGACGTAATAATGGGAAACACGGGCAGTGGCGTCAGTGCTTTCGACTTCAGCTATATTGATTACTGACCAGCGTTAAATCAAGAGCGATACGCTGGGAAATTACACTGGGAAATCGTCTACCGTAGCCAGTCTACCGTACCGTAGCCATGTCATGGCGTACTCGTAGCCGAAGAAGACGGCCGCATTGACGACGAACCCTCTGAGCGCCATTGGGGTGAAGCCTCTGAACAGTGCGGTGGGACCGTCCCGCAGGACAGTGGCGCGTGCGCAGTCGAGCACGCCGCGGAACTGTGGCCGCGCGGGGTCCTCCGCCTGCAGCCGACTCTTGACCACGTCCAGTGGCAGAATCAGCGTCCACGAGAAGACGCCCGCCAGGCCGCCTGCCAGCAGCACCAGCGCGTCCTTCGGCAGCAGGCGGTGACGGCGCCCGCAGCGCGTCAGCGCCTCGTACAGCACGAAGTAGGCGCCGCTGGCCGGCATGTCGCGGTACAGCTGGACACGCAGCCCCTGGTACCAGCCGGACACGCCGCGCCGCCGGTACAGGTGCGCCAGGCAGGAGAGCGGGCCGCGCGCCGGCGTCTGGTAGTGGTTGGTCCAGCCGGTGCGCGTCTGCAGCTGGATCTTCACCACCTCCACCGGCACGGCCACGCTCAGCTGCACGACGCCGCTCACACAGCCGGCCGTCCAGACGTGCGACAGCGGCGCCGACCCGCCCGCCGCCGCACGGTCGACCCGCCCGTCCAGCCAGCGCAGGCAGCTGTAGTAGGCACCGAAGAAGACCGCGTTGACGGCGCCGGCCGCCACCAGCGGGAAGGCGAGCCCCTTGAAGAGGCCGCGCGCGCCCTCGTGCTGAAGTGTGACGCGCAGACAGCGCAGCGGTGACACGTGCAGCGCCTGCTGGCGCACCTTGATCGTGTCCAGCGGGTGGCCGCACAGCACGCCCAGCGAGCCGCCCGCCCAACCTGCCACCAAGTCGCGGCACGGCTCGATGCACACCATACTGGAGCGTGCCGCCCCGCGGCGAGTGAGCAATGGGCAACGGCGAGCCACCGATCAGACCAATCAGACTACTACCACAGTCCACACAGCAGACCACTGACGGCCACCGCAGAGTTCGAAAGGCACACAGACCATTGACCACCACCGCAGTCCGACAGGCACACAGCAGACCATTGACCACCACCGCAGTCCGACAGGCACACAGCAGACCATTGACTACCACCACAGAATCACGACAGGCACCATAGCGGAGCATTTGCAGCTGGCAGTGCCACCCTGACGGCGTCTGCCGCTGAATGAAGTACGGTCTGACGTGGACCAGTTTGTTTACATAGTTTCCATGTCCGGCTAAGCATATAGTGTTCAGTGCTCGGCCTTACTATCAAACTATTTCCGTGTTGGCGCCACTTAAACAATAATTTAATCCGCATCGTCGCGGAGGTGGGGTGGGGGGTCATTTTGCACCCCCTGAGGTTATCCGCGAATAGTGAAAACGGCGCGCGACAACACACCGAAGTTTCTCATATAATTTCCCATATAAATTTGGCATGTGTGAAAATTTTGAGGTTAAGTCACTTGCGGTCAACGAGTTAGTTAGGGTCAAGTTAGGTCATCTCCAAAAAAAGTAATACCGGTTGTCACGATTTAGCCGATGAATATAATTGAAGGAAACTTTCAGCGTTTGCTTATCTTCGGGGATGCAATAAAACGCACCAGGGGAATTTTGGATGTTTCGTTCTTGATGATATTAGTTTTGCATATTTGTCAAGTAGGGCTAAAATCGAAGATTCTGGTTAAAAAGCGCCTTTATTAGAGCAAGTTGATTTCAAATGTTTTCCGGTCAGTTGTACCCAGTAGAAAAAAACAAGAAAATTTAAAACCCAAAATTTTGAAGATTACCAAAACAAATTAAAGCTCATTTTTGGGTGGGCGGGTGGACATTTTCAGGCCATGGTCAATTTCGTACTCCTTTTGTGATCCCAACTAAGCTTTGTTTGTAAAATATCCCCCAAAATAAACTCCCCCAGAGCCAAAAACATGTCGGTCGTGATCCCCTGTTGACGTCACTTTTTGGGGGGATAAATTTTCGTGGGTTGTTTCGGACTCTACTCGTCGGGCGCTTTCAGATAACACCACTTTCGTGTTCGTGCAACGCCTTCGTTTGGAGATTACAGGGGGTATAAATCCCCTCCCCCGAAACGGGGTGTGAGGATGTGACCGGAAAGATGGCGCGGGTTAACGGTGCTGCGTTCATCGATCAATCTTTCCATACGACGTTCGCAGGTGTTGGATAAATATGACGCGCACATGCTTATGCACCCCACTGGTGACGTCTGTGCGCGATACCAGATACTGTTACACATTCCTATGTTATAGTATCTGGCACACTTCAGCGAACGCGACCGAACTGACCCTTATATAAACAAACAATGATATGTACACGTGGCAGGGAAAGATTTTGAAAGCAAGCATTGGGAGTGCAACGTTTAGGCGGATGATTTCACAACGTAGTGGAGGGGCCCGCTGATGATGGCAGATCTTTGTAATGTACAACGTCCGACAATAAGTTGCGGGGCTTCGGTAGCTCAGTCGGTAGGACAATCGACTCTTGGTGGTGTTTGTGGGTTCGAATCTCACAACCGGCAACCGGCGGGATTGCAGAGTCCACCCGTGACCAACCGGCGCGGGAGGTTGGCAACGCTGGTAATCCGTGGACCGTCATTTCGTCATTCGTGACAAAAACCCTGGTAACTGCCCTGAATCGACACTGCCGTCACTCCTTCAAGACATACCCCGGCGATACCCCTTCAATCCGCCATAAAAAAAACTTGAAATGCCCCAAGTACATCAATCATAGTACAAGAGCGGCCACTAATGGATGAACAAGGCCCCCTGATAGGTTACAAAATCCCTGTTGGCTAACTGTTGAGGTGAGGAGTACCAGGGCCAGCCTCAGGGGTAGAATGTTCTTGAAACCACAAGAGCTGTCAATAACTATGAAGGGCCCCTAGCAGATTGAGCGGGCCCCTGAAGGCCCGCTCAATCAGTCAATCAGTCTCAACAGTCCCCTGAGAGCTAAACAGAGTCCCTAAGGCTAACGATGATTATGAGGAATGCCAAGGGCCAATGTCAGCTAGAAAACCCTTGAAGCTAGAAAGACTGTCAAGGACTGGAAAGGGCTCCTAACAGCTGGAATAGACCCCTGCCGATTGAAAATGATCACTGAGCGCTAGAGAGGACTGGACTGGGATGCCCAAGAGGTTTAGAAGGGTTTCCCATGAGACGAACAGAGTCTCCTAAGATCCAAAGAGAGTCCTTAAGGGCTAGCGATGGTTGTGAGGAATATTGAGAGCCAGTTTGCTAGCTAGAATAGCATTGCCAGCCCGAAAAACTACGAAGGACTGGGGAGGTCCCCTGGGTGCTAGAGCAGACCGGATTGTGATGCTCCTGAGGCTTGGGAGTAACACTGAAGGATGAAAGTCACCCAAGAGCTAATAAGGAAATTTCCGAGAGCTAGCGATGTTCGCTAAACATTGTGAGGCCTGTCTCAGAGCTGCTGGATTCCCCTGAAAGCTAAATGAGTTTGTCGAGGCCTGGGAATGGCCCATGCAAGATAGAGAGGGCTCCTGACGGATGCACAGTCCCCTGAGAGTCAGAGGACTGGACTGGGTCACCACGTCACCTGTCGAGAGGACTGGAAGCACGAGAGGGCTGGAATGTCACCCACTGCCACTTCAGGTGGCTGCCGCCCAGGTGGCCACGGTCGCCCCAACGTCCAGTCATCTTAGCGGTGACGACCGCCCAAGCGGCCACAGCTGTCACAGTGGCCCGCCCACAGCTGCTCCAGCAGCTCCGGTCGCTCCGGCGATGGCGAAGCAAACAGCCCAGCGACAGCTTTGATGACGGACGCTTCAGCGGTGCCAGCTGTTTCGCCTGGGACCCGGGTGACACCAGTTGACACCATTTACACCAGCAAAAAGAAGAAAATAATAATTTGTAGGATCCTGTGTGTTCGGCATAGTTGGTCAGACATGTTGCTAGTACTTCCCTTGTAATCTTGCACTTGTTTTTCCCCACTAGTATGCACGGTTCAATTTGAGAAAGTATGACGGTGTTGAAAAGGCACAACAATATGGGCCCGCCAGAGACGCAGCCAAGAGGGAAGGGCGCGGGGTCCCACTCCAGAGCAACCAAAATATACCAGATCGAAAAATAAATTTTGATATCATCACCACGTAAAACCGTACATTTTCCGTACAGCGCCGAAAGCTTTCTCACCCATTGCGTTTTTTGCCGGCCTCCACTAGGAAAATCCTGGCTGTGGCACTAGGACCCACCCTTATCATGAACACTATCTTGTGAACTATGTCTGAACGTGGCGGATAACAGAAAAAAACAATATATATATATATATATATATATATATAAGGGAGGTACGGCTAAATACGTTCGTAGCAAATAAATATAGGGCCCTTCGAAAATAAAGTGACAATAATCCGAGGAGCTCGGAAAAGTGGGGCCCCCTCGGTAGGTACCTCTTCAGATGTTCGCCCCCACCCTCCCCTCCCGGGACCAAATCTTGGCTATCCACTGTGACCAAATCTTGGTTAGTTCAGTCACCTCTCAAATGAGCTCCCAATACTTCCCCGTACGTTTAACGCCGTGTGGGACGGAGGCGAGTTTCCTCCCTCTTGGCGAGAGGCCACCATTATCCCGTTATTAAAACAACGTAATAGTTGTCTTGTTCCCTACATTTTCAACCTTTTTCACTCGCATCATGTATTTGTGGGTTAATAGGAAGGCTTGTAATCCAGAGGCTTACGTAGTTCCTGGAGGAACGAAACTTTTTACGGCCGCTCGGCGCAGGTTTAGGAAACATCGCCCTACAGTTGACCAGGTGTTAACATTGAATACTGTAATGTGCGCCAGTTGTAACAAAAACGTCACGTAGGTGTCCTTTTCGACATCGAGGACGCCTACGACACCACGCGGAGGCATGGTGTACTTTTGAAGCTTTGGACTGCTGGTGTGCACGGCTGTATAGGTGTCCTTTTGAATAATTTTCTGGCCGAAAGGTTTCGCGTACGGGTGGGAAATGTTATGTCTGATATGTTTACCCAGGTTAACGGCGTTCCTCAGGGAAGCATTGAGTGTTGCTTAGTTTGCAGTAATGACAAACGACATTGAAGATAGCCCGCCGCCTGGTACCGGGAAGTCTCCATTTGCTGATGATCTTGCAGCTTGGTCCTCTGCATCACGAACAGGTCTGTCGTGATAGATGCAGCCTGCGATTTGCCATCCAGAGGTGGATAATCGCAAATGGCTTCCAATTCTTCAAGAACAAGACGGTAGCCATGCACTTTTTCCGTCGTCAGAACTGCCAGAATAAAAAATTCCAACTTTGCCAACGAGATATACTTTTCGAACCAACATGACGGCAAGATTCTTTGGTGTGCTACTTGACAGTCGTATGACGTATAAAAGTCGCACAAGAGCCTTACGAGAAACATGCGAAAAAAACCTAAACATTAAGAAATGCCTCGCGTACAACGTACGGATCGGATAAAATTACACTTTTGCGACGGTACCAATCACTTATTCGATCGAAACTCGATTGTTTATTGCTGCTTTGTCTACGATTCTGCCAGTTCTTTTAACACACTCGATACCATTCATCATGCAGCCTTGATAATTGTTATGGGAGCATGTCATTCCTCGCCAATCGCGAGTCTCCTAGCAGAAGCTAATGAGCCAGTTCCGCGCTATTAAAAAACGCTGTTTCATTGAAGATCAAATAAAAAACCTTCACGTTGTCGTTCCTGACTCGTTAAGTAATATTTTCGCTTTGAAGTCCTTTTCCCTTCGTGACTCGCTTTTACAGAATATCTTGATGCGCCTTAATGCTCTCAGCCAATCTGAGAAGAGCGTCACGTCGTGCCGAGTCCCTAGTCATGTGGGCATTACCGGCAACGACATGGCTGATGCCGCGGCGAGGGCAGCGGATCGGCCCCCTACTCGTGTACTTGCCCTCCCTGTTACACATTTCAACCAGCCTATCAACGCATTGTTCTGACTTAAATGGCAGCAAACGTGCGACCCCATTGACAATAACAAGCTAAAGTTTGAAAGCCTATCTAACGATATGGGAGTCCGAGTGTAAAAGTCTCGGTAGGGAGAAAGTAGAACTTGCTCGGTGAAGGATAGGGCACACATACGCCACTCAATTACTTGCTGATGGGGGAATCCAAGCCGATCTCTGACTATTGTGATATGCCCCATACAGTGTACCATGCTCTGTTGTCATCTCCCCGTTTCGGAGTGCAGCGGAGACGGCATTTTGGACGAGTGGCCTCACTTAAGCTTGCTGATATTTTAGGTTACCGTTCGCGTTTTATCCAGACGGGTAGATTATTTGATTATGTCTCTGACATCAGTTTTGCTGTCGTCTGTCCGTATGTGTAGCATGACACAGGCATCTCTCATGCATGTATGCTTAGGTGTGTGACTTGGGCGTATGTAACTATACGGCTTCGAACTTCAGACGGTCCAAGTATATTATTAGCATATCATTAGTTATGGGTGCTAAATGATCAGATTTGGTCGATGCGCTCTAAAACCCAAATCATAATTGCGAGCTGAGAACGGACAATTGTTTCTCAGCTGGCTGTATTAGCCTACCCAAACAACAGCACAGCAAAAGGAAAGGGCTAAAGTGGCTATATCATTCCACCGCATTTCCAGTCAAATACATTTTTCCGGCAATACTGGGCCTAGAAATAAAGACATGAAAGGAAACATTTAAAAAAAACATCACAAGACCAGCTATCGTTGAAAATGTTTTGGATCGGGCGGGGGGGGGGAGCAAGGGTTCCAACCAGGCAATCGTGGATGTGCCATGATACACCAGCCAGGGTCGTACACACCTTTTTTGCGAATTCGTTTTAGAACCGGTTGTATTCTTGTTCATTATGTTCTTACAATCACGGGAAGGTACTTTGCATCTAGATTTGACCAAAATTTCATATGGTCACAAAACCTGTCTCCGCCGACCGACCGACAATGAGCGCCCCGACCATCTTTGCCAGCCAGTTGCAAGCTGCCTGGACCTACTAGAGATAACAATCTGCACAAATTTTCGGGCTCAAGCTCGACCTGACCGCCAGACCGCCAGACCAGGACCGTCAGGGGTCCGAGTTTTGCCACCTCTACCCTTATTTGCACATGCCGCATTATCTTAGCGGCTCCAATTCCATCAGCACTTAAAAGGTAATCGAGGTATTTTGGACCCTACTGAAGAAAACCACAGTTGAACAGGTCCAAACGGGCCTCTGTCGGGCCTGGCCGTCAACTCCTCCACAGCATTCCATGCAAAAGTCGAGCTTGAACCTGGCCTGGGACTTACGTCGGGCTCGTTCTGGGTCCGGGATTTCAGAAGTCGGGCTCGGGTTGGGCTTGGTCCCCATAATTTCTGCAGATTGCTATCTATAGCAGCATAGTGGGTGTATGGGTCGAGGCAGCTGGCAACTGGCTGGCAACGCATCGTCGGGACGCCTATTTCCGGCTGTCCAGCTGGGAACGGCGGGGGCAAATTTTGCGACCATGTGACATTTTAGTGAAATCTAGATAAAAAGTACCTTCCGGTAACCGCAAGAACATAATGAACCTGCATCCAATCGGTTCCAAAGCAAATTCGCCAACAATGTGTGTACGTCCCTGGCTATCGCATACAGGCCAGGAAGTTCTCTAGTACTGTTTGACCTCTGGATTCGTTTCCCATAGTCTCCGCCTCACCTTAACACATATAGTCAAGAAGTATGCTTAGCACCCACCGAAAGGGGCAGATTGCACTGCCTGCCACGACCAGAGAATAAATAAAATGGCAAGGGACAGCCACGAAAACCCTTTGAGTATGGTAATCACTTTATTTTTGCAACTCATCAACACTAGGGCAGAGGACAGACTATTCAAGTAGGGTGCATGACCAGGCCGGCCAGTTATTTGTTTGTTGGAGGAGCCTTTTGGGTCACAACCACTAAGCCGCATCCAAAAGTTTTCAGAGCTCACCGAGCCTCTGACCATGTTGGATTTCTCCTCCCAACACTCCTCGGCCATATGCCAACGCTCAGGTCCCCTGTGCATACCCCAGCGATTCTCGCACCACGCCCGGGTCTCGTGACGCTTGGCTATGCTTCAGCTTCTGACAGTGCCGGCCATAACTTGGCCCGGGCCGGTCGGTCCAGGCAGGTACCGGAGCTGAACATCCAGCGGGCTGCGGGGCCGCACGGACCACTGCAGCCGCCTCCCTGGTACCGGAAGGCGTAGTGTAAGGTCAGGATACGTGCGATACGTATAACTGGACGGGATGTGTACCGATACGTACCAGTACGCTAGTGACAAATTCATTCGATGGCCATCGGTTTTATACTCCAATGCATACACCCAAAACAAGTCGCAGGCAAATTTGCAGTGTACAGCCGGCCGGCTGTACACCCCACCGTACACCGGCTTTTAGTCTCCCGACCGGACTGCTCTCAGCTGCTTTGACGCAGCGGACAACTTCTTTTTCAGGATCTCAGCTCCCTTGCAGGTGGGCTTGATTTTCTTGCTGTGAGGTAGGATCACCTCGACCACCTTCTCCGTCACAGACGCCACATCCGCTTCCAACATTCTGATGAGAACATCATGTTGGGTCAGTTTCTCGCTAATCACAGGCGCCGGCCTAGTTCGTTTGTAGCATAGACAGCTGGAAGATAAATAGGCTTGCACATCCTAAAACAGATAATTTTATTCAATTCCAGTTGATTTCGGCGCATCCTCTCCAGCTGGATGTCACCAACATCCACAAGTCCACGACTCTGGGTCAGGACAAGACTATCGGAAAATCATCCTCACTGCAATACTCGATAACTATTGACTCGTTGTTATTTGTATGATTTTCAGCTGACTTCCTACAATAATTTTACCAGGTTGATACCAGCCGGAGTTTGTTCCAGTGGCGGCCTGTGAAAGCCACGTAGTGACAAGTTGTGACATTTTAAAGTCCAGTCATGCAATGTGTTCACCACCAAAAACAAAAAACTTTATTGAAACAAACATTATAGACCGCCTTTTATCCTATTCGAAATGATGCCTCATCGGTTGGTTGGTTGTTGGTTTTACGACACATCGACCGTTAAGTCATGCAGCGTCGCCAATCTCTCACGCCGATTGGCCGCGGGCGAAGAGTAGCGACAGGTGAGACTCGAACCCACAACCTTTCGACTGTGAGACAGGCAACTTACCCCTAGACTACTCGTCCCCCATGCCTCATCGGTACAGCGTGGTTTGAAAACAAGCATAGATACGGGCCGAATGGGCAACACTGCGTGCACTGAGGTGATATATTGATGATAATGCGTAAGCATACTGAAATGAGGTGCAGGAGGTGCATCACCAGGCCTGGTGCCAAGGTCAAAGACCTGTTGCCAGTGGTGGCACAGACCACCAGTGAGAACCAGCTTAGTGCAGTTGTAGTGCAGGTAGTAGTGAATAACATAGGTCCTGCTAGGAGTGAGGAGTTGCTGCAGGACTACAGGGCCCTTCTGGCCACCCTGAAGCATAGCAATAGCAGAGTCGTTGTGACTGCTATTCTGCCTAGGGCTGGAGCCTCCCCTGAGTGGAGATCTAGGGTACTGGCAGCCAATGCCAGGGTAGGTAGGCTCTGTCATGAGTTAAGCTTGTGGTGGTGGTTAAGCTTGTGTGGTTGTGGTTGTGTGGTTGTTAAGCTTGTGGTGCAGGTTTTATGGCTCATGGGACCTCTATCAGAGGAATGGCCTGCACTTCTCCGAGAAGGGGGTGCATGTGTTAAGCAAAGTATATGATCATGTCCTTCAGGGAAACTAGACAATGGGGTTAGGATGGACGAAGTGGCATTCCCATCTCAGGGATATGCCAATAGTGGCAGCCTAGGCAATAGAACCTCACAGTCAGCAAATAGGAATAGCAGTAGTTCAAGGGGGCAGAGTGGTAGCTCATCCAGAGATGAAAGAGCTACTCAACATGAAGAACCCAAAGCTGGTTATGGAACATATGTTAAGTGTATGATGCTTAATGCTCAGAGTATTCGATCCAAATTTGATGAGTTCAAGTGTTATCTTGCTGAGGAGGAACCATATTTTGTTTGCATTACTGAGGCATGGGTCAGTGAGGAATGTTTTGGGGATAACGTGCAGGACTATGAGATCCAGGGATACAATATGTTTTCGTGCAATAGGGGTCCAGCAGTGAAAGGGGGTGGTGTAATGCTCTATGTGAATAGCTTATTCAGTTATCAAAAAGTAGCAGATGGGGTAAAAAATGTGTCTGTGGAGTCCATTTGGCTTGATGTCGCTCTGGGGAAAAGGCAACAGCAATAAACTGAGGATAGGAGCTTTGTACCGACCAGGAACCTTGCCACATTCTCAGCAACCGAAGCTCGATAAGGTGATTTGCGAGGAAATCAGTATAAACTTTCGGAGGAAATGCCTTATTCTTGGTGACTTTAATATAAAAGGATATAAAATGATGGTGTTGGCTCCCCATCATGCAAAATGTTTTGGAAATGCCTGGAAGAGGACCTGTTCTTACATCAGTTTGTAACGGAACCAACTAGGCAGGGCTCATTCTTGGACTTTGTCTTCTCAGATTTAAATTATTTAGTTCAAGACTTGACTGTAGGAGAGACTCTGGGAAGAAGCGACCATAACATAGTAAGATTCAAGGCACAAGTACCTGGCACAATCAAGGATAATTTGGCAAAGGGTCCAGATTTTAACAGGGCAGACTTTTACTGCATGAGAGCGGCTTTAAGTGCCATAGAATGGGAAGAAGAATTCTCCAATTTAAATGCCTGTGAAATGTGGGAAAAGTTCAAATCTTACTCGAGGGAAGTTCAGATTAGACATGTCCCCCAAAAGCAAAGGCGCACAAGAATGGTAGGAAAGCCAGCATGGCTTACGCCAGTTTTGATAAAAGCAATTAAGGCTAAGAAAGATGCATTTAGAGTGTTTAAGGAAGCTTCAAATATCGTAAATCTAAGATCGTATCAAAAGGCTAGAGACGCTGTGAAGCAGAAAACCAGAGCAGCAAAGCGAGCAAAATAATTGGATTTGGCTAGGAACTGTAATGGGAACAGCAAAAAGTTCTTTAGTTTTTACAAGCTGAGTAAAGTTCCTAGCACAATTGGTCCACTGGAAGTAAATGGGACTATATTGAGTGAGGATGGTGAGATGGTTTAGGAGCTGAGCAAGCAGTTTAAATCAGTGCTTACATTGGAAGATATGACTAATCTGCCAACCGTACACCACAGCTCAGCGGCAGGTGATGGGATAAACGATGTTGATTTCATTAATAGTGATGTTGTTTTCAGTCATATGAGGAAAATATAGCCAAACAAGGCAGCAGGACCTGATGAAATTTATGGTCTGGTATTGCAGGAAGCTGAAAAGGAACTGGCAATTCCACTTAGTATAATATTTTGTAGATCAGTTTCACAAAATGAAATTCTAACAGATTTGAAAAGGGCAAATGTAGTTCCTATTTTCAAGAAAGGAGAAAGAGAGAAAGTTGAAAACTATAGGCCAGTAAGCCTCACATCCCTAGTCTGCAGGGTACTCGAATCAATTATCAAGGATATAATAGTTAGTTTTCTGGAAGGAAGCAGATTGATTCAAGATACTGAACATGGGTTTAGAAACGGGCGATCGTGTCTCACAAATCTCTTGGACTTTTTGAATTTCCCTACAGAACAATTCGATCAGGGAAATCAGGTTGATGTAGCATATCTTGACTTTAGTAAGGCCTTTGACGAGGTACCCCATAAGGGGACGAGTGGTCTAGGGGTAAGATGCTCTTCTCACAATCGAAAGATTGTGGGTTCGAGTCTCACCTGTCGCTGCTCTTCGCCCGCGACTAATCGGCGTGAGAGATTGGCGACACTATATGACTCAACGGTCGACGTGTCGTAAAAACCAATAACCAACCAAAGGTACCTCATAAACGGTTAATGATGCAGCTTCAGGCCCATGGTATTGCAGGTAGCATCCTAAAATGGATAGAGTTGTGGCTTTCAGATAGACAGCAGAGAGTGATGCTAAATGGTACAAAGTCATCATGGCAAAATGTTCTTAGTGGAGTCCCCCAGGGGTCAATACGGGGGCCACTATTGTTCGTTATATTTGTAAATAACATTGAAAGTGGCCTTAGCAGTAGTAAGGTTTTGAAATTTGCGGATGATTTGAAGGTCTTTAGGGCAATAACAGGACATAATGAGCAGGTCTCACTGCAGAAAGGCTTAGACGAACTTGTGAAGTGGTCCGAAAAAATGGCAACTTTAATTTAATTTTGATAAGTGCAAAATCATGCATGTAGGTAGGCAGCATATGAAGGCTCCATACTTGATGGGTGGCCAAGTACTATTTGTGACTCAGCAGGAGAAGGACTTAGGTGTTATTCTGAACAAAAAATGGGGGCATCAGAACAGACCAAAGAAGCCAGGAAGAAGGCACTAAGAATGCTTGGGGCAATAAATAGGAATGTATCATACAAAAGTGAGGAAGTCATCAGGAAGTTTTACTGTGCATATGTCAGGCCACATTTGGAATACTGTGTCCAAGCTTGGTCCCCTAGTTATGAAAGATTGTTGGCTTTTAGAGAGAGAGTACAAAAGAGGGCAACACAAATGGTTAATGGTATAAGCAACCTGGCATATGAGGAAAGATTGAAGAAATTGAAGATGTTTTCACTTATATATAGAAGGCTGAGAGGAGATCTCATCGAGGTCTTTAAATTTGTTCATGGTCAGGAACAGGTATATCTCAGGGATATGTTTGAATTTAACAGAAATGATGCAATTGGAGGTCATCAATTCAAAATTAAAGTTAATCACAGCAGGACAAGGTTAAGAGGCTTTCTTCACTAACAGGTTGGTTGGTTATTGGTTTTACGACACGTCGACCGTTGAGTCATATAGCGTCGCCAATCTCTCACGCCGATTGGTCTCGGGCGAAGAGTAGCGGCAGGTGAGATTCGAACCCACAATATTTCGATTGCGAGACGAGCATCTTACCCCTAGACCACTCGTCCCCTTTCACCAACAGGGTAGTAGAACACTGGAACCAGCTACCAGAAACCATTGTCAGTAGCAGCACACTGAACATCTTTAAAAACAGCATAGACAATCATGATAAGAATAGAGGGCTTGCGTTTCGGTATTCCAGGGAGGGCTGATCGACGGATTTGGTGGGCAACTGGTTCAGTGTCCAGAGTGCAACCAAGAAGGGCTCTTGTGGCTCATAGTTGTACTGATCTTTTATGTCCTTATGAAATGGCGTGCATCGCTTCACTGAGTGAATTCCATGCAATAACCGAAACCAGCTTTAGAAATGGTTCTAGAAGCATGTCCGAACAGATTAGGGCCATCCTATGTGAAATTGTCGCACAATTTTTACGACAACCCAGAACACATTAGAACTAGACTCCGCCAGAACCAAGGTTGTATTTACACTTTCTTTAACCCTAGGAACAGAGGATTTTGGTAATCTAATGTGGAGGATATTTTTCTTCAAACATGTGATATCAGAATCCCACCTTGCACTTTCCAGTGAATCTCGAGCACCTCCTTACAGGGCAGTTCACTGTCAAGCAGCACAAGTCAACCACTAAATGATAAAAAGGAGAGGATAATTTTCTGGAGAGGATATTGCTCTGGATGGCAAAAATACAGGGACAACGTATTTTCCATCCCTGGCTAGAACCGGCCTCAGGAAGTTATTTTGCCCCGATGCGAGATCCATGGACAAGGTTGGAGATCTGTCACCAGGTCAGGGGGTCCAGGTCCTTACGTTCAGGACATATTTTCAGACTGAATAGGAAAATGAAAAATTAACCTTAGCCGGGCGCTAATCAAACCAGGGCGGTCCCGTTAGATCCCCGACCCACCCGGGATGTCCAGCCATGCCCAAGGAAGATCCTCATCCCGATCAGTGGCAGCTGCTCTCCTTACACGACCACACACAATGTGACCAGCATATTAGTCAGAGTGGCTGTTCAGAGCCACCATACGTACAGGACCAGTAGGAAGGCGGTCCTATTGCTGGCCAGCCATGAGAGCAGTGCTTCTTCTGTGAGCTCCCGAAGAATCAGCGACGAGAATAGCACTGAAACACCGGATATCAGCTGTCAATCCGCTGGAGATGAACACTGCAACACCGGGCGGCAGCAGTCAGTGCAACGGGCATAATCAAACACTGCAGCACCGGGTGTAACGAAGATGACTCCCGGCTGTCTTTTTAGTAACAAACCAAGCAGCAAATGTATGGCTGCACCTGCACGTGTGAATGGGTGCTGACTTGTCGGCACCCACTGTCCGGCCAGGACAAAGCCACCGGTGGAAACTTTAGTCTACCGGTTGGCGCCGGCTCGCTGCCGACGCACTAAGTCCACAGTGTGCCAACAGTTGCAACACGCCGCGACCCGGGGTTGCCTGGTATGCTTAGGCTTGGTCAGCTCCGGTTCGGGAGTGTAGATGATGTAATAGGTGGCACCGACACGCGACTGACATGTTACGCGTGACAGGTTACGGTCACAGCGCGCCGCTGGATACGGCAGTTGGAGTTGGATAAACGGCTGGGGCAAACGTTTTGTTGGACGGCTGACCTGTCTCGGTGCCGAGAGGGACATGATCCGGGGCACACACTTTAGAGAGACACGCGACCGTGTTTGTGAGACAACTTTGGAACCGAGGTTGTTGTGTAGCAAGCCGTCGCCTTATCACTTGCTCGTGGACCCGGACAATAGAGGACAATGTCGGCAGTTCTATTCGGACAAGTAGTCGCGAGAGGTCTGAGCTGCACATGCCATGAGCCAAAACTTCCCTGCACGGCCGACAGTCGTCAATACAATAGAGGAAAGGAACACTGCAGCATCGAGCGGCATCACTCTATCAACGGAGGGAGAGGAACACTGCAGCATCGAGCGGCATCAGTCTATCAACGGAGGGAGAGGAACACCGAACACCTGTGTCAGCAGCTGCCAATCCAATGAGAGCAATATACTGAAATACAGTGGCTAAGGTGGTAAGTCTCTTGGCATGACATGGGTATTAGTATACTACAGATATTTGCACGGAGCGCGCTGAGTTGAGTCAGCTGCATCGGTGTCGAGCTAAGTTGATATTACTCTGCTCAGTTCGATGTATGGCAGTTCACTCACCTAGCAAGTCGGTGGTGATCATTGTCTCCCCTAGCGAGTCAGTGGTAAGCATTGACTGAACTGCCAAGTCGATTTGTGTGTTGTTTATTGGGTGGTTCTCGATGTACTTTATGCACGATCACGGCTAATGGCGCCGCCCACACTGTTTCGCCGGTGGGCCGCGGGATTGACAAATGTCCCGAGTGGTACGAGTGTTTAACCCGGGACCTTCGGTACCCAGAGCTCAACACTTTAACCACTCGGTCATCCTCGCCCCTGACAATTCGATGGTAACCATTCCCTAACCTGATTATTCGACGGTGAGCATCGTCTCCCTGGCAGGCCAGCGGTCAACATTGTCTCGTTTGGTGAGTATTCGGTGATGAACATCGTCTTACCTGGCGAGTCAGCAGTGGCCCGCTGCCGGTCTGCCTGGATCAGCTTCTTCAGCTGGATGTAGGCGGCGGAGTTGTTGACGAGGTGAGTGTCCGAGACGGAAATCACAGGCTCGGCAACACATCGTGCCAACTGACTCAGCGGCAGCTTCAGGGAGTCGCCTGTAGTCGGCCCACCAGCCGCGTCAGACGGTCGCAGCGCCACCACTCCATCAGAGGCGCCACATAGCCACGCGTCGTCATAGAGTCGATACAGAGTAATGCACAACAGCAGCAGGGATGCTGACAACCACATACATAGCCAGGTGGCATATACATATATAATCTTGATTAAGATAACGCATTTCCTCATGCGACGTAGTTACGCCTTTTGAAATGTGTGCACATTCATTGGAGCACACTTTTGTACTGCAATGAAAACATTCCTAACGCAGCCCATCTTCCGAACTATGGGCTTCGCTGCATATTAGGCGGCCGCTGGGGAATGCCCCATATTTGTTTGATAATTAACGTTGCTCCAACGGGCGTTGAATAGCTAGGATTAGCCCAGACCGTACGTCCCCCGTCCCCCACCTTTAGCTGTGGTAGAGCGCATAGAAGGGACTGTCCCTTCTATACGCTCTACCACAACTAAAGGTGGGGACGGGGGACGTTTCTGCAGTTCTCATCTTGATACGCAAGGAAGTGTCGAAGTTTTGAATAAGAGAACACGAAATCAGCTCATTCACCTGAGCACTTGGTGAGGATGTGAGCCAGCAGGATGCACATGTTGCTGTCCCGTATCCACTCCAGACAGTGGATGCTGGCAGTTTTCAGAAGTGACTCGCTCACCGCCTCCCGAATCTCACGCCTTCTCACCTCGGGGTCTTTTTTGCTGAAATACACACCGAATGCAGTCATCAAATAACAGTAAGTTGGCCTTCCATCCAGTTGTGAATCCACGCTTGATCTACAATAGATGATATTGTGCGACCTCTACGCTCAGAGTGCAGTCCACTGGACGCACCATCTACGCCTATTACGCTCCCTCTTGATTTTCATACGGGACGAGACTAAATTCATGCCGCACAAATCTCCACTGACGCGCTGGATTTCATAACAAGATAATGGATGACACCACTGCACGCGAGTGGTATCAATTACACGTAACATTGGCACGATATAGGACGCACTACACATAAACTCCAGCACGTTCACGTGGGATCTGTCACACAGAACCCCTCATACAATACAAAATCCGTTGTACATAACCCAAAAGCAACACGTGTGACATCTGTTGTACGTTGCGCTGCCATAAGAAGCGTGAGGTCCATCACGCCTAAGTCCCGTGGGATGTCAAAATTTTCGAAGGAGTTGTCGCTGCTCACACCTACTGATACATGTACTTTTTCATTTGTCAGAAACCAAACTTAGGGATAATTATCTTAGCAGTAGCGATACAAAATACCAATGGTTACCAAACTGATATTGTGTAACATACAACATCATATGTAATTCTCTTTCCTGAAATTGTGTTAAGAACAGGGTGGGAATTAAGGCACTTCTTCAGAGATTTTATCTCTGAAAACATTTTTGTACCCTGGGTTCATACTGGATAGGATGGGCTTCACATGTACTCCGACACAAATGTGGTAACAAATATATCAATAAAAACAAACAGAACGACGCCCACAAAAAAACGTTGGTTATTCCACTTACGGTTACCACTCAAACTAACCACTTTTCGTAACGGTCGCCAGCTGGACCGCAGCGTCACACACTTCTCTCAATCTCAACCACCGGAAATGCAGACGACAGCGCGCCAACAGCGCCTGCAAGACGGCGCGCCTGCGCACTGAGTACGATATTCTTCGGTCACTCCGACTCCGGAGCTGGGCCTTCCAATACATGCGTTCGCGCCACCCATATAGTGGGAAAATTTGACAGTTTTAAGAGACGTCCTCCGGAGTCGCGGAGTGTACCGATCAGAATTGGCTGCGTTAGTGTTTGCTGTTCTGAAATATGTCTGTCAACCAATCGATGCAAGGTATTTTTGTATGACGTTATAACTATTAGCAACTTTGAACATCTTGTTAACAATCATGCCGCAAGCACAAGACCTTGACTGATACTTTGCGCTGCGCACCGCTATCACATCTGACTGCGGCGTGTGCCGGAGTGAAGGTAGGTTCGTATTACGTGGATATATGGGCTTTAGGGCGCTTCGACCAGAATTGATCATTCGCGCCCAGGTTCGTATTACGTGGGGAATTAGCTGTGTAGGTAGTTATGCGCTCTAAGCTGAGGCTCAAGTGTGAGGCATTTTTGTTTGTTTTTCCTATGGCCAGCCTTGTACTGAAGCAGTGAAATGAAAGTGCATTGCTCCTGTGCTATGAGAGACGAAGCTGTGCTGATTATCACGATTCGCTGCCAGGCAGTGCCATCCATTGTTCACTTCTTTGTTCCTATGCTTTGACACTTGATTTGACCAAAAACGGCAATGCATTGCGTAGGTGCTGACTACATAGGTTTTTCCCATCAGTTACCGGTAAACAGATTACATGCATACAAAAATGAGATGTCCATGAAAATGTTCTCCGGCGGAAGTCAGTGTGCACTCCAATTTCCAACCCAGAAAGTAGGTTTCTTACTCTGGATAAGAGATGTTTGTGTGTCATGATCCACGGTGGTGAGTACAAGTAAGACATTTGTCAACGACATGCTGTTGGAGATGAAATATAAATACATCATAAAGACTTATGAAGAACACGATGTCGATACTTCTATGGAAGGGTGTCGATTCAGTGTTCAGGAGGTGGTATATTCCACAATATTTCACGAATAATTTATCGCTGCGTAAGCCAATACGAGATCCGTGACACATAACCACAGCATAACTCTCCCCACCGTGGAGTTAGCCATCGTCACCCGGCTGACAGGAATTGGCGCTCTTTCGAGTTTACCACAGCCGCCCAGATAAGAGACGTGGAAACACAGAAATGTTTCCGAGGGTTCTTCCTAGTCTACATCCATCCTATCTCTCGCCACTGTTAAGGTCCTGTAACTCGTCGTTCGCTCGATTTTAGACTGGAGCTCGCTTGTTTCTCTGTTTGAACTACGAAGCCATGGGCGCTGTATGACCTATACAGTCAGCACACACCTAAACCACGGCTAACTAATCCAGCATAACATGTTTGGAACCCATTACAAGTAACACCGACACAACACGGGCATAATTACACATAACCCTAACACAATAACACATGGGGCCCGCCACACGTAACCCGAACACAATACTGGACCCGGTACACATAACCCCGACACACGTGCGGGGCCAGTTACATGTAACCCCAACACAATACTGGACCTGCTACACAGAACCCGAGCACACATGCGGGCCACGTTACACGTAACCCGAACACAATACGGGACCCGTTACGTAGACCCCAGGCACACGTGCGGGACCATTGTACGCAACCTGCTACGCGTAACACCAGCACAACCCGTGCAGGACCCGTCACAAATAACGCCCAGCCAGACCTGGTGGTGTTGTTGTCGCCCTCGGCGAGCGTGGCGATCAGGCTCGGGTGGAAGTAGGTGGTGTCTCTCGGCGACAGCAGGTAGTGCACCACCTTCTTGCCGTGCTCGTCTACCACGATGTCAGCCACGTTCGCCATCATCTCCTCCAGCAGCGCCTGTCGACAGCCGCGGCGGAAGTGAGCGAGGCAAGGCACCGAACACCGCTTTCGCTGCAGACGCACCACCAATTCCTACACACATGGCTCCGGAAGGTACACGCCTGCGCGGGAGAGAAAAACGGCTGAGGGCATCACGCAAGCCGACGCCGGCAGCACATGTCACCCGGTGGTGGCACCATCGACTGAGCGAAATCACGGGTGGACGGCGGTGCTGCAGCCTCACCTTCTTCATCAGCCGGGTGTCGTCCACCACGTCCAGCAGAACCAGCATCACGATGAAGCCGTGCTCGTCGGTACACACCTTCTGCACGTACGTCTTCAGCGACTTGACGATTGCCTTACGGTCCTACCGGCGTGACCGGGGCGTCAGCGGTAGGGTCTCAACACTGTCCAATTCGGATCAGGAATAATCCAAACCTGGATATAATTTAATACTCTCAATCGCACTGCCGCGAACAACTTCCATTCCCACATTCACATGTCAGAATGATAATAAAACTGACCACATCATGTCATCAAGAAGGAATAATATGCATGCGTTACATTGGCAGCTCACCCTATGACGCACGATTTAGCCGCATTTCATCAGTAATTCATCATGCGTATCTAGTGCTCTATATTTTGCACTTTGACACTCATATTCCTGACATAATATTCCACTGAGAACGCCCTGGACCGACCATAACATAGAAACGACGGTCCACAGTGGACGTAATGTATGGATGGTTAACCGAAACAGGGAACAGCATCAGTTTTTATATATATAAATTTAATCGGAGTTGTTGCTGGGGCGGCTTTATGAACCAGGATCCTATTGCTGAGCAGAGCTTGTTGCGCGAACCCTGGCCCCACCACCCGATCCATGAATTCCAGCTCAACGGCATACTTTTGACTGAAAGTTGAACGTGCCGTCAATGCGCCCATACGGCCGTTCGGTAGCTCGTCCCCAGCGTTATCGGGCAAGCTGCCAACTGACCCCCCAGCCGGGGGCTAAATGCGAGCGCGTGAAGCGACCCGAACCCTGTGTTGCCAGGACCGGGGAGACGACTGCAGGCCAGCGCTCCAACAAACTGAGCTACCCGGGCGGCAGTATGCGAGTATGCTATAGAACATCCTCAAACGCCCGTATAGATTACTCACGTAGATTCGTGAGTAGTCCTGGATCAACGGGGATAAAATAAACTCTTGGTTAATCTAACTAGGAAACATAGTTTCTTGAGATGAGGTTAAAAATTGGAAAAGCAGGTGCTCATAGAAGGGTTCTTCCATTTTGGTTACTTGGTATTTGCTTTCAGCAGCGTACTCCTTGGACCATCACTGCCTTTCCATGAGGCGAGTTGCTACATATGAGTCACGAACTCCATACTCGCTCTCTCATCTCTCGCCCTAATTATGTTTCAGGTGACGATTCTAGATATCCACCAAGAGATCACTGGGCCAGACTGCATGCACTGGAACTCGTCAAAGACCGGCGCACGGAAACCGAAACCGATCTCTGGTAGTCGTACGAGGCGACGTCACGTCTGGTCAAAACACGACACTAGCATAAAGCTCGGATATCACGACACAAATGCATATATCCGAAGGCATGCAATGAATCTAGGCTGCACAAGCGTATCGCTCCTGTGATCATTAGTAACCCTCCTACTTGTACTCTATCGTTTTCATCATCCCTCTCTTCCTTCCACATACCTCACAGAGATTCTCTGATGGATATTTTCGCTGGGACAATTTTCCGTTCCCCATCAGAGGTCGACGTCCCGCACCTCTGTTGTGTCTCTGGAACTCTGACGTGCCCTGCCTCTGATGTACCACTGGGATACAGATACACTGCACTCCTACTGTGTCCATGCAATACACACATGCCCTAAAGCTTGTGCCCTTGGAACAGAGGTACCGCACCCCTGCTGTGCTAACCTAATACAGGCGTGCCCTACCTCTGCTGTGGCCCTGGGCAGCGGACATGCGGTACCTTCGTGGTGCCCCACCAGCAGCACATGAGGCCGACCCGGGCGCCATCCTTGGTGTGCAGCATCTGGACGACGGCCTCCCGCAGCGACTCGATCACGTCGGCCCGGTCTGCTTCGGCGCAGAGGGTCAGGTACTCCCGCAGCAGACGATGGGCCAGGCTGCTCGTCAGCAGCTGCCTGTCGGGTCACGCCGGGTCACGGGGTAAGGCACCCCGCAGCAGTCCGTCGACCAAGCTGCTCATTGTCAACAAGATCAACATTAGGTATCTTTTAATACACATTTAGATTGATTCTTCACCGAGATAGCCTTATGGAATACAAATGGTGTGCACAGCTTGCTACGTGGAATTTGATCCCACCAAACGATTCGGAAATCCCAGTTCAAGGGCAGAATGTAAGCATAATTCAACACCGACACGTCAGTGCACCGACAGGGCTGGCCCACTTATAACGATCTTCACAGCCATGGGAGGCGTGTATGCTCTTCGAGGCGCGTGCAGCGCCTTAAATCCATTTTTTTCGTGACCAGGGAGACCAATAATGCAGCCTAACACTAGCCAACGGAACTATAAGGGTTAGTTGGGCATTTAAGTGGACCTAAGGGCTCGTCAACTGCCATATGGGTTTTATATATATATATATATATACATATATATATATATATGTATATATATATATATATATATATATATATATATATATATATATATATATATATATATATATATATATATATATATATATATATATATATATATATATATCTATATATATATATATATATATATATATCTATATATATATATATATATATATATATATATATATATATATATATATATACACGTAAAGAATACGACTTTGTCCGTACTTATCGAGGAACGACTGCAGCTGACTTCTGGTGTTGGTCAGGTAGATTACACGTTTCTCGGGATGCTCCTCGATTAGTTGTGCCAAATCGCGTGGACGCTCCGTGGACAGGAAGAACTCCGCGCCATAGAACTCCATCAGCATGCGCTGGCGTGCCTCTGGCGTCGCACAATCGCGGAAATATACGTCTCCCACCTCGTTGCTGAACTGTGAATGTCGAATGAAGTTGAGTGAGTCAAGGTTGAAATGAAGTGAAGGTGAGGGATGATCAAAAGCAGACAAATAGAGCCTTATCGTGTTCGGTAATCACGCACAGCTGCTCTTAGATCCGATACCACGCGCCTCCTTGCCTTCAGAAATCTTGCCACCTAAAAGTCAAATTTGTGGTGGAGTGGGTTCGCATATGGTGAGATAGTATTTTGCAAACTTCGACAATACACCTCCCTGGTCATATAACTGACATACAGTATATTACTACCTTAAAGAAACCGCGTAACCATAAATGTCACCATCTCGGCAAATAAGGCGTTCCAGCTGTTGTCAAACATTTAGGATCACTCACCACTTGAACCCGGCACCGTTGCCACTATTATTCTGTTATCACAAAATACAGTACGCGATACTCAAGATAATCATGACGTATTCATTAAATAGCATACTGCGTAACATGTTCTACCACGACGTCGTGCCTACAGTTGTCAAGCCTCTATCATATAAAGACCGGATATTTCCCAGTTATAAACGTCTAATCTAACCCTACCCGCAACTTACCACTTGTTCAATGCCGTTCGAACGTGCATCTAGTAAACGTTGGATTGTGCCCAACTGGACTGGCCTACTATCTGGTGTTCCTACTAAACACGAGGGAGACCGCTGGTTTAGGTATCCACATTAGCGAGATCAAAATGTACACGTGCCACTTACCTTGTGTCCCATTAGCACCGTCGCCCACCACCACCAGGGGACGAGTGGTCTAGGGGTAAGATGCTCGTCTCACAATCGAAATATTGTGGGTTCGAGTCTCACCTGTCGCTACTCTTCGCCCGCGACCAATCGGCGTGAGAGATGGGCGACGCTATATGACTCAACGGTCGACGTGTCGTAAAAACCAATCACCAACCAACCACCACCACCAATCCACGAGTCCCACCAGCACCCAGCGTCAGCCTTGTGCTCCACCAGCACCCACTCACCTTGTGTCCCATCAGTGCTGTGACCCGACCTCGGAACGCCTCTCCGACCGCCGCCTTCTGCTCGGCGCTGCCGTACGACAGGATCTTGAGCACAAAGTGGCGCGCGTACTTGTCACGGCTGAGTTCGGCCAGCTGGGGGCGCACCTCGGCGAAGAGCGAGGCGCGCGTTTTGGCCGAGCCCAGCTGGAACAGCGTCTCACAGACGCGGGCCCGATCATGGGCCCGAACTAGCTGCGGGACTCGACCCGACACCAGGCCCGACAGCTCCTTTATCAGCTGATTACGACGCTCGTCGCCGCACTTCTCCACGCGCAACTGCAGGCCAAAACCGTGACGATAAAGCACCTGGCTGAAGAAACTGTTCCTAGTACTAACATTTCATGTCATGTGAACCATATCCGTTGTTCCTGCCAAAAAAAATTGCATGCATTACTGTATTTAAACGGATAAATCGTGAAGGGGCATAAGTAACGATGATACTTATGGTACTTGATACTTTAACCAATAACGATGATACTTTGAAGCTAAAGGAAGATGCAAACAACTGTTGGCATAAGTCACAATATGGCAACAAAATGCCAGCACGGCAGGCGCGAAAGGGTCGGATGGGGAGATCTAGCTTCCTCACCTCTTCCCAGAGCTTCTTCATGTGCTTGCCAACCTCGAACATTTTGTTGTGTGACTTGCGTCGCTCCTTGACATCGGCGGCGTCGGCTCGAATTTGACGCCAGTCGGGCGCGCCATCCTGGTGTCCGATCTTGGACTGGCGCGGTGCATCATCACCCTTCTTCCTTCGCTTCTCGGGGGTTCCCTTTCCTGACAGATGGCATTGAAAATTGCAAAAGCCTGGCACGTGTTGCAATCCAAAACATCACCAGGCAAAGCGAAAGATCAATAGGACTGTTCAGTCTACCTCCTAGTCACATATTCATATACGTAACGAATATCTCAACAGTGGGTTCCATGCGGGTGCTACCACAAGATTCCCAAAGCTAATAAAGCAATAAACATGGAAAATCAATTCAATGACGAGCATGATGTTTTGATGAATGAATGAATGAATAAATAGTTTTAATTGATGTCTCCAAAGGCATTTTCACCTGTCAGTGGGAAACCTTTTAAAAAACCATCGGATCTTCAACAAAGTTATTACTATTATGCTATTAAGCCATGTGAAGCATGCAGTGAATTCCTTCGAGGTTGGATTTATTGGGTGTTGAGACTCTTAGACAGACACAATACCATGATAGTTTTCATGAGACCAAGACAGGCTGGCATGGTGGTCACCAGGCACAACATGCTGGCGACAGGCTGCTACTTACGCCGGTACCAGCTCAGTGGCCACGCACAGCAACTGGAGAGCACACCACTCGAAGCTTTGTGCCTAGCTTTGGACACATTTTCGTTGACATTTTCATCTGAAAGTTTGCATGCAATGACTATGGAACCATAGTCCTCGCTGTGTATGGCTTGTTACATGCTGTTACATGCTTGTTACATGCTGGCTTGTTGATGCTGACCCCAGCACCAACACCATTCCAATCCGATAATTCAAATGTCATGCAACAGAACGAAGTTGCCAAACGCTTAACTTGCACAAATGCCTCGACACGGCCGCCGCGCTTCCAACAGCCCTAACTGTTCACTTAACAATCATTGACTAACACTGTACCATTCAGGTCCGAATGTTTTCGTTTGACTTTCTTGCTTTGCTTTTCCGTGGTTGAGTTCCGCTTCTTTTCCTTGTGAGGTTTATCTGGTAAAGCTTCGTCGCCTGAAGCAAAACACAAGTACCTAGTGGTAATTAAAGATGTGGGAAAGCATGCAGTCCTAAAATACATGGAAAAATATAATACAATGAAGCTGCAGCATCCCTGAAAAACAGAACCCTGTGACGCAGTTCAATTCAACATTGCACATTCTTTAGTTCAAAGATGAGTGGTAAAAACAAGCCAGAAGCACACTAGACATAAAGACATAAAGACATAAAAGATCAGTGCAACTATGAGCCACAAGGATCCTTCTTAGTTGCACTCTGGACACTGAACCAGTTGCCCACCAAATCCGTCGATCAACCCTCCCTGGAATACAGGAAAACAAGCCCCCTATTCTTGTGATTGTCTATGCTGTTTTTAAAAGATGTTCAGTGTGTTGCTACTGACAATGGTTCCTGGCAGCTGGTTCCAGTGTTCTACTACCCTGTTGGTGAAGAAAGACTGTCTTAACCTTGTCCTGCTGTGATTAACTTTAATTTTGAATTGATGACCTCTAATTGCATCATTTCTGTTAAATTCAAACAATTCCCTGAGATATCCCTGTTCCTGACCATGAACAAATTTAAAAACCTCGATGAGATCTCCTCTCAGGCTTCTATATCTAAGTGAAAACATATTCAATTTCTTCAATCTTTCCTCATATGCCAGGTTGCCTATACCATTAACCATTTTTGTTGCCCTCTTTTGTACTCTCTCTAAAAGCCAACAATCTTTATCATAACTAGGGGACCAGGCTTGGACACAGTATTCCAAATGTGGCCTGACATATGCACAGTAAAGCTTCCTGATGACCTCCTCACTTTTGTATGATACATTCCTATGTATTGCCCCAAGCATTCTTAGTGCCTTCTTCCTGGCTTCTTCGGTCTGTTCTGATGCCCCCAATTTTGTGTTCAAAATAACACCTAAGTCCTTCTCCTGCTGAGTCACAGATAGTACTTGGCCACCCATCAAGTATGGAGCCTTGAGCCACTAATATGCATTGCAGCAACCAAAACATTAAAATTTGAATGATTGAAAACGTGACATCCAGGATGTCAGTTGTACTGCAGAATGCAATAAATATGGTCCTATCAGCATGCCATGGAGGGTGCATAGCTTCATGCATTATCATGAATGGTTCTCGACGCACTCTATGCACGATGACTGCTAATGGCGATGCATTATCACGAAAGTGAATGAATATGGGAGGACAATTTTTTAACGAATCAGCTAAAAATAAGCATATAATTGTCTTGCACTAGATAATCAATTGCAAGCAAAAACATGGCCAAAATAGAAGATTACGCGCAGACGACCACCTGCACCTGCCCGCTATACACAGAGGAGGGCCGCAGGAGATTTCTCTACTCGTCTGTCTTCCACTATAACAAACTTCCTACTGAAACAAAAACATCGAGGCTGTCTAACTTCAAGAAACATGCACTAGCTTATCTCCACGAACAACACTAGTCATACACAAAAAAAACTTACACAATGGATGTGTGTACACTATGAACTCACCTTTAGGCCATCGCTTTCCTATCACTTCTATAAACTACTCGTTTATAGCTCGTGTTGCAAGCACGGTGTGTGTAGTGCAGATAGTGATATGGGTATTGTATTATGTTGGTGTATGAATGTTTGTTGTGCATCTGCTCCCACTATTGACCACAAATCTATCCTTTCTTTGTAAATATCTGTGAGTTATACCCAGACTGTCCATTACAGCCACTGTACGTGGAATGGGCGCAAAATGACCAATGCAGTCGACGTGCACTGAAGCACAAATCCACCACCACTGTACGTGGAGGGCATGTATTGTGAAATAAATAAAGAAATAAAGACAACACGTGTTCAGGAATGCCAATATCTGGAGACATTGTTATGTGGCACTAACAGATGGGACCAACTGGCCCGACCCAAATGACGTAGATTGTTCAACACGAGATAAAAGTCCCCAGCTATCTACCAGGCCCTAGGCCACTAGCCTGGCTGTTGACAGCATTACCAGCACACACAAAATAGCACACCCTTTTCTAGGTCTACTGGGTCACGGCTGACACCACAGTGTGAGTCAGATCAGATGAACCTCTCGGCAGTGATGCAGGTCTGTCAGGTTACCAACATCGTCTTCTGGCGAGAGCACCCTCTCCAATTGTAACCATACACTGTGTATGTGAGGCCTGTCCGAATGTGCCATGCTACCAGAGTGGCAAGTCACCTGTTCAAAGACATCATCCCCTCCTCTCCCATGGATGGTTGTGCAAGTGCATGCTGCATATATCAAATACAAGATGCAACCCAGTGTTTGCATCTATGCCAAAGATGCCATACCACGTTTGCATAGGTTTGGGTTGCATCCTAAGAACATAGCCTTGATATAACTAGGTTAGTGGGTCAGGCCAACCCCATCTCACCAGCAGATTAACTGCAGTGGATGGTCCAGGGACAAAACAGACCCTTGATGGCACACAGTTGCTGCCAAAGGCTAGATGGACAGCATACATGTTGGCTCTACAGTTGCAAGCATCAGTACATTGTGCACTGTACAACATGGCAGTTGGTAGGATCACACATTTTCTCTGAAGTGCTTGCATAGACAGTCCAGAAAATGTCCATAAACCCACCAACTCCGTGGCAGGTATGCAATGAGTAATTAATGAGATTGTACACATATGCATGAGTTTCCTATCAGACAGTGCAGAAGTATAACAAGGATGCTCACTTGTATTTGAAAAGACGACAATTCATGCCATATTCATACCATTGAAGCTTACCTTTCTCAATGGTTTTCTGTTCCTTAACCTTGCTATCATATCCACCAGCAGCCTTCAAATCCTTAGGAAACTTCTTTTTCTGTTTCTTTATTTTTCCCTGTTCCATGGCTTCAGGTACAGTCATCTGGAATGAGAGCAACTCAAACTGAAATTATGTGTGGTGATATGACAGCATACTTATGGTAATGCTCACTACAAAGCTTGCAATGTCCATTATGTATTCACCTTAAAAAAGATTGGAATAGTGACATTAGTTCTTTTATCTATTGTGGCCAAGGGACACACCATGGCCACAGATAAAGTTCACAGTAAGAAGGATCATCAGTGAATAGCAGATTGTTTCCTTAACTTGTTTATATTACTATCACAAATAACCCTGTAATTTCATCATTTGCCATTGCTCAGCTGCAGGCTTTGTCTAATATTTTTCATTTGCAGTAAACAAGGTTAAAATGGGTAAGAGCCATCATAATTGCATTTATATGTTCCCAGGAAAAAAAACATCCCCATTCTGCATGATTATAACTCACACCTGCTCCCAGCATCATGCCATTTGCCAACCTTCTTCTGGAACACATTTGACATGCCTGCCCTCACCCCACCATATGTAATGCTGATACCAGCACATTATATTTAAGACCCATAACCTCATGGTAACATGAGATATATCACATAGCTGATACAGTGCTAGTGGTGTGTGCACCTTAGGCTAGGTGCAGGTTAGGTTAAGTTACCATCTATAACTTCATGCAATCTAACACTTGTAGGTTCTACACAACTCAACTTCCATAGGCTAGGTTAGGTTGGAATAGGCTAGTTTAACACATTTATGCCAGACAGCTCCTTCCAAGCACACCAACTCTTAACTATTGATGCTCTTCAGTAAGCAATTTTTTTTCAACCACCCTGCAGTCTCAAGGAGATTCCTCACTAATGTAAGCAGGCATAAAGGAACCCAGGCAGGAATGCAATAGGACATTCAGAGTAATTTGAGCTCTAATGACTTAACATAATTCCAATATAACTTTAAGCCTGATGCTTTTTGCATAATTTTGCTATTCTCGAGAAAGACTGAGTTGAGTTGAACTAACCATTTTTGATAGGGTATATCAACATGTCATGGCTTCCTCAGTTGAAATGGAATCCTTTTGATCATAAATGGGTTGATGTAGTTGTACCACACCTAGGCATGGAGATAATTGTGATGGCTAGACACAACCATATTTCACCAACAGCACAGTTTTCTTACAACTGGCACTGCACCAATGGAAGGCCACAAACTGACAAATGAATGGTTTGTCACCAATAATCAAGCTTGTGATATTGTGCCACCAATGAATGATGTGACAATGAATGAATGAATGAATCCTGTGCCAATATTTTGATATCAATGATGATAAGGCATAAACAGAAGGCTGGGAATTGAAAGAAATGAAGGAAATGCACCATCTATCACCAGGGCCGGAAAAATAGGTCATTCCTGGATATTTGGCACCAAGCACAACCCCCCCCCCCCCACACACAAAAAAATCCCTTCATTTTTCTCATTTTGAGTTTCAATGGTGGTGCTTGACAACAAACTGTTATGATAAAGCACTCAAGATTAATTGGAAAGTACCAGCTGATATTCTGATGTCATAAAGTGTTTAGACTTAATAAGAGCCACAAGGGCCAATCCAGTTAAGTCTGTAAATGGAAGATACCATAAGCCTGGTAAAAAGGCCACCCCAACCATCACCACATCCTAAAGAAACCATCCACCAACATCCCACACACCTATCAATGCCTATCTACTCCAGCTATCCAGCCCTATTCCCTTGATCCCTCTGAACACATGTAGATTAAATGCCTTACCAATAGTTTTCAAACTGCATCCATGCCTGCTTAAAGGAGTCTGTGCCTTGCACACATACTTAGCATAAATCTCACATGATCCATCACAAATTAGAACTCAAAAACAAAATATTCCTTTCTAAAAAAAAATTTTCACCCTACTTTTAAATACATTCAATGAGGACTCCCCACAACATCGGCAGGCAGCCTATTCCACTGATCAACAAACCTTTGACAGAAGACCTGTTGTTGCTTAACTGTCGTACACCTCAACTTGTCTAACGTGAACTGATGACCCCTATGTGATACTCTAAGCCGAAGAGCATCATTCAAATTGACCTGACCTAGCCCTTTAACAATTTTGTACTTTCAATCATGTCCCCCCTTAATCTCCTATACTTGAGCAAGTACATATCTAATGCCATAAGCATTTCTCCATATTCTAAGTCACCTATTCCACTGATGAGCCTAGACATCTATTATTTATTTATTGACAGGTATCCATACCTGTACTTCTCCAATGCTGTAAGCAGGATATTCAGTAATCATCCCTGCATGATAAGTATCCTATCCCACATTAATTCCATAATCCTACATTAATTTATACTGCATAGGTAGGTACCTGCAGTGACATCTCCTTCAACAGTGGTAGGGTGACATTGACATCCACCTCAATGCTGTAAATTTGCAGTTTAAGGTAATTTCTGATTTGTTGGACTTTGTCTTAATGCAATATTTATGAATGTGCTGAACATCATGTGACCACTCATTTATTCTACAAATGCATACTTTTCAATTGGGAGGAAAAATATGAACCAAAAAGTGGCTTGGAGCTGGATAAAATAGCATAAAATATGGTGGTGCATAATGACCATCTCCCATTTTGTTGGTGATCAGCCAAGCAATAAAGATCTCTCCAGATGGCATGATCTACATGATCTATTTTTCAAAGTAGGTAGGTAGGTACCTAGGGAAGAGGGGGGTATCTGAACATGTTCTGTTTCCTGAACACCTACCTTTGGTCGTCTCCCACATCATGTTCAGTGCATAAATAACAAAAAGATGGTGGTATTCATAAATGATGGACCTGTCTCTACCAAAATATGAAAGTCTGATCACATAATTCCACCTATTCTTTGTGTATGGAGGTTGCAAAGTTCACAGGAACCATTTTAGGCTTCCAAGAGCAGTTGGCTTAAGGAAACCATAAGGAAGTGACTTTCAATTTTTTTTTGCAATTACTCCTGCATTTTTTTAGTGGCTACTAATAGCTTGTACCACAACAGCTACAACGAGGTAATCCTGAACAACATTTTCATGTTCAGAATATGGCACACCACTGTAAAATAATCTGTAAATTTCCAGAAACAGGTAAAATGTGATTTTTTGGAATTTTTTTTTAATACAGGGTATTTTAACGTAAAAATCATGATGCGACCACTCATTTTCTCCGCAAATGATTACTTTTAAGTCAGCGACGGTTGATGACGTCATAATGATTTGATGACATGCATTAAGTCGGGGGAAGAAAAAAAACTAACCTAACCTAACCTAGACTAAGGTAACGTAGCATAATATATAAAATATATTATATCATAATATAATCTAACCTAACCTAACCTAACCGGAAAACCAGAATCGTCCAAAACAAATTTTTCCGCCATGATGTCATAAAATATATTGAAAATGAAATAATACAGCATCGCAAGAAATTTCTGGCCCTTATCGACGGTTGCTGGTGCGACGTGTTGCAAGTATTCATTCTCGGAGATAATGTCGAATTAAGGCAGAAACATAAGGTTTTTCGATGACAGAGTATTAAATCGAGTGCATGAAGTGTTGAATGTCTTCTTTATCACGTCTGTGACACACCAGGTACGGAAAATTATACGCGATGTGCTGTTTGCAGAGTGAAGATTATGGTCTTGTATTTGTTTGCCAACTGAAAAATAATTATTTGCAGAGAAAATGAGTGGTCGCATCATGATTTTTACATTAAAATACCGTATTATAAAAAAAAAATCCAAAAAATCGCATTTTACCTAGATCTGGAATAATACCAAGTAATCATCTGTTTTAAAGTTGTTCTTTGCAAGTGGTTAGAGGATTTTCATTGCAAGAAACTGTTTGCATATGGATGGCTTGTTCATTTTTTAGTTCAGTAAACACAGTACAATACAATTGTTGCATAATGCCTTAAGTGTTCAGAAACACCCCCTCTTCCCCTACCTAGGGGAAGAGGGGGGTTTCTGAAATGAAAATGGTTCATGTGGCAATGTGGTTCACAATTGGTTTCAATGAAAATCCTCTAACCACTTGCAAAAAGGAACTTTAAAAGATATAATTATTATATAGTGGTGTGCCGTATTCTGAACACGAAAATGTTGTTGTTCAGGATTACCTCACTGTAGCTGTTGTGGTACAAGCTATTAGTAGCCACTAAAAAATGCTGGTATAATTGCAAAACAAACTTAAAAGTCACTTCCTTATGGTTTCCTAAAGCCAACTGCTCTTGGAAGCCTAAAATGGTTCCTGTGAACTTCGCAACCTCTGTACACCAAGAATAGGTAGACCTATGTGATCAGACTTTCATATTTTGGTAGTGACAGGTCCATCATTTATGAATACCACCATCTTTTAGTTATGTATGCACTGAACATGAAGTGGGAGATTACTAAAGGTAGGTGTTCAGGAAACAGAACGTGTTCAGATACCCCCCCTCTTCCCCTAGGTAGGTACTGTATCTGACTGGAAGTAAAATTTACCGTGGAAATACCGTACTGTAACTTCACCCACAGGACACCATAGTTTAATAAATAAGTATTACAACCATCCGAAAACTACACTAGACGAGTAAATAACACTTCACAAACACATTTGCAACAAATGAACACAGCAACAACCCACCTTGACCTTCGAAATGAAATGAAGTTTTACACGTTACACACGTGGATGGGTCATGCGCTAAATTGTATCAGGCGCGGCAAGTCTGCAATATCGTTTCAGTGATACCATATGAATATTTTAAGACAATATCTCAAATTTTGGGACACTAGTGTTAGCGAATCGCAATTATTTCTCGGATACGTGATAACATACAAGCGTGGGATGCGGAGGCACAGCGAAGATGCGGGGGGGCATTAGCAACTAAAAATACACGAGATGAAAGAAACATTTTCAGATTTTCACCGCGCAAACCAATATTTCTTTTCGCGGGACTGGCGCCGAAAACTAGCTTCATGACAATTATTTTTGGTCCAGCACCCCCTAACTTCAGCAAATCCTGGCTGCACCCTCTTTGTAGATGCAATCCGGGGGAAGGGCAGATGGTGCAGCCAGTTGAACAGTGGGCAAACGCATGTTTTTCCCCTCACTGAAATTTCCGAACGCTCTCATGCATCGGCGTCTTATAAGATCCAGGGGGGGAGGGAGGTATCAGAGGGACAGTTGTCCATAACAACGGACGAATTCAACTGACTGTATATGGACGTTGCATGGAAATAATTGACTTGAAAATGGCTCTTGCCCACTTCTAACTCAACTTGGTAACATTTTTGCGCCATTTACCCCAGCACGCCATTACACCTATGATCACGATTATTTGCACCAGTGAACTTGATGGTCCCTTGATGACCGGATGGTCCAACACCATCTGGTCCTTGACATATGGGCTAATGTAGCACATCGCGAACCGGCAGTATCCAACGATAATTAGTAATGTCATGTTGGAGAACACAAGCCCATATATATTAATGTTTTTACACAGGCCACGATCATCAAGTGTTACATGTGTCCTGTAAATTGAATAAGTTTTGAACAAAAGATTCATTGGGATGTGAATTCAAGTGTCATTGTACAATGTACATCACAGTTTTAAGGTGCATCGAGTTCATTGACCGTACGAAAGTCAATGCGATGAAATCGCAATTATAGCGAGATCAGTCAGGATCACTTAAACCGAGTAGGTGCACGGTCAGGCTAAAGCACCTCGTAATACCTCATGTCGCTTGTCTTTGCACGAGCATGACGACCTTCAACAAACATACGGCCCATATAAGCCGATCTTGGATAAAGTGGTGCAATCTGTAACTTGCATGAATTAGGACGTGTTTCAGCTCAGGGTTGGCTGTACATATTGAATGCATATTAACCTCGGAACTTCCAAGTATATATTTTCACCTGCTGTGCCAAACACATACTAAGTCTTTTTGTTTCCAGCCGAATATTGCGCAGTGTAGTAGGCCTGGAACCTACTGCCGCCGGCCACTTCCGCTTCTCGGACACGGGGCGAGTTCATCGCGATGCTGAACAACATCTTATAAATTGACTTCACGTGTTCGGTTTTCCCCTGTATACTGTTGTCTTGCCGCTTTCATTTTTGCTCATGTTTGTGACATGTATCCGACTGTATTCTGACACAAACCAAATATTAATCCATTTTATGGAATCGGTTTGTTAAATCTCGCAAATGATAACCATACGGTTGACCATGTGCTCACCGCATGAAGTTGAAGTCCTCTCGGGCGTGCGTCACATAAATAATCGCCACATCAATCCCTCGCCTGTGTTTCTATTCCTCCCAGATACACGTCGAGAGCGAACTGATAGAACTACAGCGCACTATACAAACTTCGATAATTCCGTCGGGGGAGGAGTAACTGTGTTGGAATGATCTTTGGACAAAACGTTTGCGACTGGAGGCGACAATTAACACGAGGGGAGGGTAGATACCTGCACCAGCGAAGTGCACAGTGACGCACCTGCCATGCACCATTCAGAAACAGAGAGCAGCGCCGATTGCATGGAACGTGATGCAACGCATCGCGGCGTTAGATGCGGTTCCTTCTACCCAACGTAAATACGACAACATGTGCGCATGGAACACCTCTCGGTGTTGGTAACACAGCATCATCACGGTGCAGTTCGCACGGACACCAGCAGTCGCCTCACACCATCTCCCGACGTTCCGACGACTCTGTGACCGGCGCTGTGTGGGACCGGCGCGTCTCTGCTGCACCACAGTATTCGGCACATCACGGGTCGCTAGTCTGCAGGACCCCGTGACCGACGACCGGCGGCACATCACGGGCCGCTGGTCTGCAGGACCCCGTGACCGACGGGCCGCTTCTGCAGGACCCCATAACCCCCAGCCCGCGGCCTCACGGCCCCGGTTTTAAGGAACCCCCACCCCCAGCCGGCGGCACATCACGGGCCGCTGGTCTGCAGGACCCCGTAACCGCCAGCCGACGGGACGTCACGGGTCGCTGGTCTGCAGGGCCCCGTGACCGACGACCGGCGGCACATCACGGGCCGCTGGTCTGCAGGACCCAATGACCGACGGCCGGCGGGGCGTCATGGGCCGCCGGTTGGTAGGACTCCGTGACCGACAGTCGGCGGCACATCACGAGTCCCCGGCACAGTCGGGTCGGACCAGCTCGTCGGCCCGCCTCCTCCTCACGGCGTCCTGGTAAGGCGGGTCGATGGGTGGCTGCGTGGGCTTGTGGTACTCGTACTCGGTGTCCGGATTCAGCTGTGAACGTGATCGCTGAGGTCACTGAAGTCTCTAGGCTCACTGAAGCCACCAGTGACGACCGACAAAAATGCATTGTGTTACAAGACGTCCGAGGCAATGCGGCGGAGATACCATGGCCAGGGTCGGCAACTCTTTGACACATGGTAGTCCGGGCAGATTTGAACCATGGTCTACACCGACTGGACAGACTGGACTGGAAGCTTTAGCCACCTGGTGGCTTAAACCGGCTAAAACTTAATTCCACTGCCTGCTTTAGCCCATTTGCCGCGAAGATACACAACTGAAGCATGCAACTGAATAAGTCCTTTATGCACCACGATTAATTATTTGCCAGATAAATTGCATTCACAATGCCAGTTTGTCCATTATACTACACCAAAGCAATTTACTACAAGAACACATATTCGCACCAACAAACACCAACTGGAATTAAAGAAAACGCTATAAACCGAATGCTCAGTGTTGAAATGAGAAATTCCAACCAGATTTAGTTGATATTCTTATACTTTACAGGCTGGATACCGTGCAATTTCAGGTATTCTCCACGTGTTTGCAGTTGGTATTCAACATGAACAAAATATTTGCTGTTCTCATCGAAATGCTTTTTTTGCAATTGCATTCACATGATATTCACTAGTTATTTGACACCCATGCAGGTGGCATGGTCGTGTAGAATAAGGTATACAATGTTATATATAAATTGTTCGCCACATTTTTCTGTGAATATCATTTTCAGCTCCAGCCAGTTTTAGCTGGCTTTAATTAGTTTGAACTAGTTTGTTGCCATTCACATGGGTAAAATTAGTTTTAACCGGCTCTTTCACAACTCTGATCATGGTACAGTAGGAATTCGGAGATGGAAAATCCAAAGCAAGCCATTGATTGAAGCCTTTTAGCAACTATTACAGCATAAATTTGCGATGATCTTTAACTATGAGCTGCCCTGATGCGCTGGAGTCCATACATCACACCTAGATCAGTTTTCCCGCTGGTAACGTTCCTAATGTCTCGCCAAAAATAACCTAGAATGTGCGACTAGCATAGAGCTCGATGCCATGCCAACGCAAGGTCTCCGCAATTTATTGAGAATGGCGAATGACTCGACTCAAAATAAATATTTGGCAAATCAGAATTAGAAGTGATTCCCTGACGGATTGAATGAATCACAGAGTCGAATCACATCAGATGGTAATCAAATTTCGGCCGAGTGAAACCGAACCGAGATCGCTTTTGAATGAAATGAAATCTGAAAGATACGCTTGTGATAAAAACACGGAAATAAGATGGAACCATAAGATCAATTAATAACTTTGCACATTTCAGACATCACTACACGACATTGGAACTTCAATGTTGTTTCATCTTCTAAACTTATAATCCATGAACACTCCTGGAAATTCGCATCATGCAATGAACAGCATGATATAGACTGTAAGAAACGCAGGAACTTTATGTATTTCACGTAACATACATACATGCATGCATATATACATACCTACATACAAACATACTGTATGTCGGTATGCATGTTGTATGCATATGTTTTGAACAGTTCGCCGTCAGTCAGAGTCAGATAGGAATCAATACGAAAAAATCCACATCGAATCAGAAAAAAAATTGAGACATCCTGCCATTTCAAATCAGGATAGTTCAAGCTATGCTGGCATGATGTTCAATAAATTTCCCAAATTGTAAACCAAACATGATTGTTCCTGCGACACGACTGTACTCGCTGAATTCCGCCCAGTATTGACGTGGATGGCAGGATTGTTGATTAGGGACGGACGTCTCTACGACCACAATGGCACATTGGACGCCGGCTCGGTCAGTCGGATTTCGGGTTATATATTTGCTATTTTCAAGGCCCAGAGCTGCACTGTGCAACATAAGCAGAAAAGCAGAAGGCACTGCATAGTGTATGTTCATTGTAACATCTGAACTGAATATGAAAAATCGACAGCACTGTTGTTCGCTACACTGCTACCAAATGCACGGTAAATTGGCTTTGCTGCAACAAAGTACATCCATTGTGATTTGTAGGATATAATTTCCTGGTATAAAAAGTTTCTGTCATCTTGGTTGGCTCCAAAGCCACATCGATTGAACCTCTGTGGCTAAAGGCGAACCGCACAGCCAGCGGGCGTGCCCTTGACCCGGCCGTTGATGGGCGGAGAAGCGGTCAGACGAGTGGTGACGTTACGAAACACTCTATTGAAAGAGCCAGCCGAGCAGGTTGCACGTTTCGGAACTTAACTAATACCAGTCAAGGATTGAAGCGAAAAAGAATCGGCAACAGAGGAAAGAAATGGTACCTGGATATTTCCGTTCTCAAAACGTTGAGTGGAAACGACGGCTAAGCCCGAATTAAGTAGTATTTAGCCACGGAAACGATTCATGTCTACCGTACTGGAAACCTAGATAACAAGACAACACCAAGCGGTTCGTCGTCAGCTAGAGGGGCGAGAAGGTGTTCCTCCCCATGGGTGACATGTGAATACTGACACTACATCCAACGTAATCACTCCCACAAAATTTGCATCCGATCAAAATTTTGCCTGACCAATCAGGTCAATCTGACCTAACGTCAAATTACAAATGGCATCATAATGGAAAATACGTCAGCTTCCGAGGGGCTTGATAAGATGCAAGGTGCCATGCCCAGTTTCATCCGACATCAAGAGGCTGCATGGTCCGTAGTCTGCATTGCCTCGATGAGTTGCAGATGGGCGTGTGACCCGACCCACCTTCAGTGGGTAGGTGCGGTCGGCGTCGTAGCCGGAGAGGTCGCCGCATGCCAGGAACGGCACGATGATCCGGTTAGGCCCCGTCAGCTGGTCGAGGTCCGAGTACTGGTGGTCCAGCAGCGGGTTGGTCATGTTGGGTTGGTATCCCGCCGGCGGACTGTAGTCCTCACACACCACGAACGACTCTGCAACAGTCGGAGCTGCCGTCAGTCCGACCAAACTCAGCCCGACGCGTGCTAACCATTTTCAGGGCCATAATAATCCCTCTCTCTCGGAGGCGTATTCGAAATTCCCAGGAGAGGTGGTGATTCATAGCCGTGGACAGTGCTGACTGCTTTCAGTGCTAGGTCCGCGATTATGCGAACCCGGTGCGAGTGATGTTCTGACATCGGCTGGATCGCCACATGCCGATCGTGTAGGCCAGCCTGCACATTCAGTAGTCGTACATTTCATCGTCCATTTCAAAACACCTACAACCAAGTGCAGTGACCGCGCAAGAGTGAATGCGGAACATTTCGATTGCGTAATAGCCATCTGGTGTTCATCATCGACATCTTGAGGGCAGCCTACTTGCGATATTATCATACCATTATTTTGTCCTGCCTTCAGGCTACCAAAATAGAGCAGGTTAAGCTTTTTCATAGGTATGAACCACATAGCCATTTTCCTCACAATAAATAAAGTAATAATAAATGATGCACCCTCTCCAAAATTTGTCCGAACCCTTGCTCCATCCCTTACAAGCATTGGTGGCAACATAAAATACACGTTGTACCAAAATACACATCCCAATCGTCGTGGCTCTTGAGAAAGCAGATAATTGTATGCAGGAGGTTTAATAATGCTGGAAATGTGGATTACCCTTGCTTATCACAACACGATATGTCTGCCTTCTGAATCAGCCCATGCCGAACTGACTTATATGGTTGAGATTGGTGACGGACCGACTGAGCTACTTTCCCTTCACCAGGCCCACCCTCACCAGCACGACCTTCACTAGGTCAGGCCTGGTGAAGGACCGACTGCCCCATGTGACCGGAGCCGGATGTGGCCGGCTTGGGGATTTGGCGACGGACCGACTGACATATTTGGCCGGGCGTGCTGACGGACCGACTGACCCGCGACCGGGAGTTCTGACGGACCGACTGACGTATTTGGCCGGGCGTGCTGACGGACCGACTGACCCGCGACCGGGAGTTCTGACGGACCGACTGACGTATTCCGTACCCGAGCTTGGTGATGGATCGACTGACCTATGCTAGAGTTTCGACTGCTCCTCGGTTTGGTGACGGTCACACGGCGGAAGAACACCTTCAGCTGAGAGTAGAGTAGGGTGACGTCCTTGCCGCGGAATATCTTGGCCACGAAGGTACCTCCCGGCGACAGCACGTGTGTGGTGATGTTCAGCGCGGCCAGCAGCAGCTGAGCCTGCCCACGCCAACACCCAACACCCCCTCTTTCACAAATCCAAAAAAAAAAAAAAAAAAACCACGCCAACACACGTCAACACCGCGTCTTGCACACGCTCACAGAGGATCACCAAAACTAAACACCACGCCAACACACGTCAACACCGCGTCTTGCACACGCTCACAGAGGATCACCAAAACTAAACACCACGCCAACACACGTCAACACCGCGTCTTCACAGTATAGAGGATCACCAAAACTAAACGCTAGCGCGGCGACAGTCAACACAAATACACTGTTAAAATGTGGATATTTATAAAACACAACTTTTCACAAAGGATCGTCACATGGATCATGTGGGCTTCATGCGGATCGTCACACTTAGCTCACTGCACCCCACCCAAACATGCAGATGGACAATGCACAGCTAAACTACTGAGAACGATTTATTTATTATTTTGGTTTAAGGGCGCGCCGACTACAGGGTCATTTTGCGCCCATGGGGAGACTGAGATCAGCAGAAGTGAGTGCCCGTGACCTATGCAGCGTCTACACAGCCTATACAGCTAGAGTGGCCGGCCGGCGCCGCGTGGCCGGCACCTGAATGTACTCGTCCAGGTCGTGCAGGCCGGTGACGTCGGGCGCGCCGTCGCACACCACCAGCTGCGCCTGGCCGCCGCCGAACTCGGACACTATCCGCTCGGCCGTCGACCGCTTGGTGATATCGCCCTGGATCTGGGTGACGCCCAGCAGCGGCGCCATCGCCTGCAGGTCCACCGCCACGATATGCGCGGCCGCCGTGCCCTCCGCAGCGCCTTCGCTGTAAGTGCGTCGCGTCAGGCACAGCGCAGCTATCTCACTACAGGTTGGTTATTTGTTTTACGACACGTCGGCCGTTGAGTCATGTAGCGTCGCCAATCTCTAACGCCGATTGTTCGCGGGCGAAGAGTAGCGACAGGTGAGACTCGAACCCACAACCTTTCGATTGTGGGACGAGCATCTTACCCCTAGACCACTCGTCCCCCTATCTCACTACAGGTAGGTGGTAGCCCAGTAGAGGTGCCTTCATTAGAGGTGGTGAAACTACAGATTACGGTGGCAGCGTCACTGTGAAGAGGTGGCAGATCATTCCTTATTTCATTTTCACCTGCACAGTTACCACCGTCATCGTCAATATCGTTCATAAACACAACACACAGTTCATGCTTACAGTGCTTGAGACTCCAGTATATACTATGTGCGGTATGCAAGGGAAAAGCAATGTCATTATTAAGGTGCAATACATAGTAGCAATTTCATTCATAACCACATGTGTCAACATTAATTACTCCATCCCATCACTGAGTGATTTGGACTTCAGGGCATACAGACATCACCTCATTTTTTGGTAATATTCTAGGATGTTGTTTTCTTTTTCTGCAGATGGCTGCAGTCGCTTTTCCCGGACCACAATATCCCGCACGGATTTTTGGTCCCATGGCTTCCTTTGGGCGTGTATATAATCCCATACCCCCTACCACATATGTCAGGGAACGACCAAGATACTGCATACTACTATAACTCAGGTAGTTTCCAGTAAGCAGTAGATACAGTAGTACTTCAGTTATACCATATCCCAAGCTAAGTATTACTAATAACCAAGATCTGCTCATGGGTTATTGAAGGACTGCCAAAACCTCATAAAAAGCCTGTCAAATTCAAGACACAGTTACCCCTCCCAACTTTAAAAAACCAAACCCATATCCCAGTATTTTCTATATTGCCAAAATGATACTTTTAATGTTAAAAGAACCACAAATCATAGCATAGAAAGGGTATTAGGGCAATTAGTGCTGATGGCACCCACAATCTTGCTGGCCATGCCACTTTCAAAATTACTTTGAAATGCAAGACGAGTCATCGAGTCACTGGATACATACTAATAACACCACATCATACTTACAATCAGAAAAAGAGTTCAAAGAAGAGACATCCTTATCTCAGAACCTGGTGGATCAGCTTTGACGTTTTTGCCAAACACCCAAAAGATGCATGCAGAGGTACTTTAAATATAGAGGACCTACTGGCAGCTCTTCATGGATGATCTGAATGGTGTCTTACGCCCATTCCCCGCAAATGTGGTGCACAACAAACCACGAAATCCAATTAGTCCGATGGTATTTTCCATGGCATCTCAATGACGATTACGATACACAGGCGTCGACTGCTCCGTCCTCCCTTATAAGTCGCATATCTCCTGCAATATTTACTGATGTAAATTTAACCTCCCACTAATATGCTGAGGAATGCCATAGTCTTGACGTACTTAATTGGAAACTTCTCTTTTTGCCATAATTCCTGCACTCCACATATTTTGATTCACCTTACAACTTTGAAAATCAGAGTAATTCAATGGCGCATCATTCCAAAACTGGCTCCTATTTAAATTCGAAACATATCAATCAGCAATCAGTATTGGTCAAGAACGCATCAATGACATTATTTTATGCACATTTCTCGTCACATTCACTTCAACCATTTGTTTTGCTTCGTGATCATCAACGTCACTACATTGCTGGCATTACTGCGTTCTTCTAACGATATGAAAAAGGACAACAAGCAGGATACTTTTTGATTTCTTGTATTTCGCTGAAAAAAAAGTGAGGACACCTGAAAGAACACCTCGAAGTAATTGAGCAATACATTTTTTTCATCAACATTCACATCATGATAAAATGCATTGCAGCTTCCATCCAACTTGGGTGGGGGTGGGGGGGGGGGGGGGGGTGGTGTGACAATCTCCCTCAAAGCTGGGGAGATGGAGGGATGGGCAAATATTGTCATCAGTTAAAGTTTGGGAGGCATGCCCCCTTCGTCTCTACCTGTAATGGAGCCCATGATCAGGGCTGGACTTATGTGTTTGAATCATGGAGTTGGAGAGGCAAGTTTCGACCATAACAGGTCAGAATACATTGTTATCAGTTTCTGATATCAAAAACCTCTTTGTGCACTTTCCAGTCAGTTTCGGGCAGGTTTATCACACAACATCGGATTTGCAGCTATCTTCACACTCAATCTGATCTTTTGGCAGAAAAGAGCCGATAATTTCCCGAAGATGGTGGTGTTCTGGATGTCATTCAGGCTAAGGTCATGCTTCAATCCCTGCCCACGACTGCTATGGTCCATAGAATAGGATCATGTTAACCCTCGCCAGTTTTCGGCATTTTACCACCTTCGGCCGTATAGTGGTACGTATAGTTGGTACGACCCCCCCTGGCGATTTGAAACCGTGCATGTCACGAAAACGAACCGAATATGAAAGTTATAGATTCGGCGGAGATCTCGCGATTGGAATTCAGTATGACCTTCTAAGGTCAATGGTTGACCTTCCAGGTCAGATCAAAGGTCTAAAATTGATTTTTTTTTATTTTCCGAAGAAAATCGTCAGTTATATCAAAACTACTGTCTAAATATGCACGACATGGCCGGAAACATGTTTATTGGGACCTTGCGAACATGATGACATGTGACACGATGTGATCGGACCAATATGTCATGCACCAAATGAGGTCAAAGCCGTGACCCCAAATATCCAACTTTTTTAAGAGTGGTTCCAATTTCGAAGTTTAGAGTTCCTCAGGGTAAAAATGGACGCTGAATTCGAATTCAGCACGAAAAATTACCGTAGGTCAGCTAAAAAAGGTCGGAAGGTCAAACGAGGTCAACCGAGGTCACCGATTTTTGGAACATTATTTTTCCAATGGGAACCCATCTGGGCATTGCAAAATTGCATTGCAAAACACATAATACCAGTCGATGTAGGCAACAATGTCATGTTTAGGTGCGATAATCACGTATTTGTTAAAAACTGCTCGGAGGTGCTCCCTTTTATGACCTCATAACTGTGACCTGACATGCCCTCCAAAAAAAAATTTCACGAAAAGTCGTCAAAAGGTTGCCCCAGAGGGTACTGAAAATATCAGAGCGATCCGTTCATCGGTTTGGAAGGAATACACAAAAACCTTAGGGTTCACCCTATACGGGCGAGGGTTAAAATAATTATTATCAACAAAAGAGGAAACTCACGTCAGCTTTCTGGAGAGGACTTGACTCCAGCTGCCAGGTGCTGCACACAGGTCAACAACCCGAGTCACCCCTAAAAAAACAAGTGTGATTAGAAATCAATGTGCAGGAAAAAGGAACACATGTGCTGTCAACTCAATCACATTGTGTTGCATATACCCAAGTTGTCCACACACTTCTGGTAATGACACAAGCAGATGCAGAGGCATAGTGCCACCGATAGAAGCAGTGACATTGCATAGGGGCCATATAATACCGAGAGTCGGCAGGTCAACACAAGGTCGTTGGGCTTTTTGGCCTAAGCTTTGGGCTATTGCGAGGCCAGCCACGGAATCCAAGCATTAGGTCCTTGTTCAGCTAGAGGCCCAAGGACAATCAGGGTCTCTGAGCTCCCCGTATATTCGGTGTAAATTATGTGGTCGCAGAAGTAGGTTGCAGGAGTAGAGGGATACAAGAGTTGCAGGTTGGGGTCAATCAGGACCATGAGACAACCACAAGATGAACCAATGAGACAGCCAATAACTTATTGGGATAGTCAGAGCCTCAGCAACGAGCTGTTCTAGGACAATTGCAAGAGCTATGAGCTGGGAAGAGGCTTAGCAGTTTAAGGAGTTTAAGAAGATTGCGGACGCCACGGATTTACCATGGGTCTGGGGTGATCCTGGATGGGAAAAAGACAAAAACATTTAGGTCACAGGAAACAGTCAGCAACCATTGGTTGGCCATGACCCCTGTGGAAACAAAGTGGCTCAGATTTTCCTCCAACTCAGAGCTATAGAAGGCACTGAGAGAGTGACTTAAATGAGTGATGGATGGAATGGTGACGAGCCCTCAGGCAGATACAAACTTACAGAAAAAAATAAAGGTTGTGCCATGGTTTGACGAGTGTCTCCGAATAATTTGTAGGGGCACCATACTTTTCAGAAGTATTGAAACTTCAGTGTTCTCAGATGAATGCAAAGGACATTGATTGATCAGAACCATTGGGCAGAAACAAACCTGGGAGGGCCATGAACCATAGAAAGATCAGGCACATTCCAAACAGTCAGGAGCCATGGGCTTAGCAAGGGCTCTGGCTTGCTCACAGGAACCAAACATGTTTGATTATCTGGGCTGTAGAGACTGGGAAAGTCAGGACCCATACAGCCAGATAAATTGGAGATCAATCTTGTGTCTACCCACAACACCAACTTGAATTCGAATATGGGACCCCAAGAGGATTAGGCAAAGGCTACAGTTCCAAAAGGTTTGATTGGAACTGACAGTTTTCTATAGGAAATATCATAGCTTCATAGCATACCTTTTTTCATCATAGCTAGGTATATTAGTCGCCCCGGTACTGGTTGGCCTGCATTAGTTTCCCCTGTCCTGGCAAAACAGGGTTCCAGTCGCTTCACGCGCTCGCATTTAGCCCCCGGCTGGGAGGGTCAGTTGGCAGCTGGCCCGATAAGGCCGGGGAAGAGCTACCGGGCGGCCGTGTCGGTGCATTGAAGACACGTTAAACTTTCGATCAAAATCCCACCGTTGAACTGGAATTATTGGTTCGGATGGTGGGGCCAGGGTTCACTCAACAAGCTCTGCTTAGCAATAGAACCCTGGTTCATAAAGCCACCCCAGCAATAACTCGGATTAAATTTATATTAAATTTTTAAAAATAAAATATTGACTGTACCATTCCTGGAAGTTCAAATACATCGCTATCAAATATACCTATGTTTGTCTACACCAGCATTGCTCATGAATGGCACTGGGCCTGGGAGGACACGACGTGAAGGTTGCAACGTTCTTTTTAACGACTATGGTAACGTGCATTGTTATCCTATTACAAATTGTGAGTTAACTTGGGTTAGCTTACTGCAAATTGCAGTAAGCTTCATTATATTCAACTCCTGCAGGTGAAGATTTTACTGTCAATGCTGTCAAAAATTGTTCCTGCTAGATTGTATTAGCCTAGTGCAGATTACCATGGTAATAAAAACAAAAACAAGATGATTACTATAAATATTCAACAGGAATACTCGCTCTGGCAAGTGACCTGATAATGAGACACTTATAACTTCAGCTTTTGTATGGCATGCACACAAACAGGTCTAAATGCAGGTGGATTCAATATTTTTAGAAAGGTGTTAGCCGTGGACTTGTGATCACATGACCAAATCCAAGTTGCACCACTGAATGTTAGCAGATGTGCATGAGTAGGTGCTATAAAAGAAACCCAGCTCACCTTGGAAAATATTAAACTCTTCATCAATTTGCAGCAGCTTAAATGCACTTCTAGCTCTCCATCCTTCTTCCTTTGCCAACCTGTAGTAAATATCCCTCTTGTCCTTTGATGAGCGACCCATTGCTATTCTGAAACTAGAGCAAAGGTTGTGATCTGTATTCAGATTGCTTACCTTCTCAGCAGGGGCAGATACAGGGGCACTGGGGGCATGCACCCACATGGAAGATGGTGCCCCTCTGGGAAGGCTTACAAAAGATGATCCTGGTATTCAGTTGATGCATGAACGAGTGGTCTGGGGGTAAGATGCTCGTCTCACAATGGAAAGGTTGTGGGTTCGAGTCTCACCTGTCGCTATTCTTCGCCTGCGACGAATCGGCGTGAGAGATTGGCGACGCTACATGACTCAACGGTCAACTTGTCGTAAAACCAATAACCAACCAACCAATCTGGGAAGGCTTGAGTGTACCCAATTCCCCTTTGCTCAACATATTATTTTCAGTCTTAAAATTGAAAAAGAAGCAGGTAACTGGTAAAAGCAAAGGGTTAACCCTCCCCCCTTTCTGGTCAGATCCTCACAGGCCATCTCAGATGGGGGTTGATACACCCCCCCCCTAATCTCCAAACTAAGCGTCGGACAAAAACGAGAGGTGTCATCAGAAAGCGCTCAACGTGTAGGGCCAGAAACAACCCCCAAAATTGCACCCCCCCCAAATGACGTCACTAGGGGGTCAATGTTTTCACAACTGACTTCATGTTTTTGGCTCTGGGAGTTCATTTTGGGGAGATTTGAAAAACAAAAAAATTCTGGAATTAGAAAGGGAAGGCGAAATCGACCATGGTCCTAAGATTTTTACTGACCCAAAAATCAAAACTTAATTTTATTTTTTAAATTTCAAAATTGAGTTTTCAATTTTCTGTAATTTGTATTTTTATAATGGGTAGGGAGGACCGCAAAGCGTTGTTTGAAGTCAACTTGCTCTCATAAAAATGCTTATTTTAGCCAGAATTTTCTATTTTATCTATGATGGTCAAATATACAAAACTAATGTCATCAAAAATTGAAATTTACAAAATCATCTGGTGGGTTTTGTTTCCTCCCTAAAGATAAGCAAATGCTGAAAGTGTCGTTAAAATATCTTTATCTGTTAAAGTGTGAGGACTGGTTGAACTTTTCTGGAGGTGACCTCACTTGACCTTGACTAACTCGTTGACCCTAGATGACCCTACCTCAAAATTTTCACACAACATGCCAAATTTTGGTGTGCTACCATGTGACGTTCTTTCTCTATCCATGGAAAACCTTATGGGGGGGGGGGGCACACATCAACCCCCAGAGATGGGGCAGCTTAATACACATCCCATTAATTCAGTTGATACAGTGCCAGTCTGCAGACTTCCCTGTCCCGAAAGCATGACTACATGACTCACATATTGAGAAAGCATGGCACACATATATGTCATCCTGTTAGGAAAGTCAGCTGGCAACTGGACAGACAAAGGTGGAAACATCAGACTCAGAGGGACGATGATGTAGCATTGCATGCAAACTACTTTCAGCTAATTGTCACAGTGAGGGAGGGGTAAATTTGTCCCAGACATTCATCAGCAAATCCTGAACCATTCTAACTATTGTTTCACAATTGGGATGCCTTTGACCATGTCACTTGCCCACATTGTGGAAAAAAGAGTTCCAGGCCAGGTTTGGATTTGTACTTTGCAATGCTAGATGTGGAGTAGAATTGTTTTTGGCAATTTAAATGGAGTCATGCTTTTCTTCAAACCTGTGACATCAGAATTTCAGTTTGCACCTTGCAGCAAAACTTGAGCACAGTATTAGAGAACAGTTCATTGCCAAACTGCACCACTGAACCTCAGAATGGAAAAAATGATACACAAAAATTGGTATATATTAAGACCTAGGTAAAATGCGATTTTGGGGGATTTTTTTTTTTAATACAGGGTATTTTAATGTAAAAATGATGATGCGACCACACATTTTCTCTGCGAATGATTACTTTTCAGTTGGCAAACAAATACACAATCATAATCTTCACTCTGCAAATATTCGCGTATAATTATCCGTACCTGGTGTGTCACAGACGTGATAAAGAAGACATTCAATACTTCATGCACTCAATTTAATACACTGACATAGAAAACCTTATGTTTCTGCCTTAATTCAACATTATCTCAGAGAATGAATACTCGCAACACACAGCACCAGCAAGCGTCGATAAGGGCCGGAAATTCCTTGCAATGCCATATTATTATATTTTTAATATAGGTGTTTGATGACGTCATGGCCGAAAAATTTGGTTAGGAGGATTCTGGTTTTCCGGTTAGGTTAGGTTAGATTATATTATGATGTAATATATTTTATATATTATGCTAAGTTATCGGTATTTTTTTTATAAAAGGTGTTTTTTGAATTTTGGGAAAACAAATTCAGAATATGATGTTTATAAACATGACTAAGAAGATGCGACCATTCATTTTCGGCGCTGATGCTTACTTTTCAATTTGAACGATGACGTCACATCGGTACGGTTTGATGACGTCATAAAGTCATAAAGTAAAGTCATAAAGTATTAAGGCTTAATAAGAGCCACAGGGGCCCATCTGGGTTAAGCCTATCCAGAAAAGGTACTATAAATGTACATACTCTCACCCCAATCAATCCCTTATCCCAAGTTCCTAGAAAGATATATATCCCAGCCTATCTAGCACCACTCACTTGCTACTGCATAACACCCTCAACCATCACAAGCTCCTCCCATCATATCCATCGTGCCACCATAGACAATCTCATCAGCATCACATCCTGAAGGAAGGTGCCGAATCCACTGCTAGGCACACATCCCACAAATTCATAAAGCGTTCGGACTTAATAAGAGACTCACTTGCTATTGCATAATACACTGAACAATTACAAACTCCTCCCATCATACCCATTGTGCTACCACAGACAAACTCATCAGTATCACATCCCGAAGGAAGATGCTGAATCCACTGCTAGGTACACCCTATATAAAGTTATAAAGCATTTAGACTTAATAAGAGACTCACTTGCTATTGCATAACACACTCAACAATTTCGAACTCCTCCCAACTCCCAACTCCTCCCTGTCGATCAACCCTCCCTGGAATACAGAAAAACAAGCCCCCTATTCTTGTAATGATTGTCTATGCCGTTTTTAAAGATGTTCAGTGTGTTGCTACTGACAATGGTTCCTGGCAGCTGGTTCCAGTGTTCTACTACCCTGTTGGTGAAGAAAGACTGTCTTAACCTTGTCCTGCTGTGATTAACTTTAATTTTGAATTGATGACCACTAATTACATCATTTCTGTTAAGTTCAAACATTTCCCTGAGATATCCCTGTTCCTGACCATAAACAAATTTAAAAACCTCGATGAGATCTCCTCTCAGCCTTCTATATCTAAGTGAAAACATATTCAATTTCTTCAATCTTTCCTCATATGCCAGGTTGCCTATACCATTAACCATTTTTGTTGCCATCTTTTGTACTCTCTCTAAAAGCCAACAATCTTTCTCATAACTAGGGGACCAAGCTTGGACACAGTATTCCAAATGTGGCCTGACATATGCACAGTAAATCTTCCTGATGACCTCCTCACTTTTGTATGACACATTCCTCTGTATTGCCCCAAGCATTCTTAGTGCCTTCTTCCTGGCTTCTTTGGTCTCGTTAATACCTAATACTGATGCCCCCAATTTTGTGTTCAAAATAACACCTAAGTCCTTCTCCTGCTGAGTCACAGATAGTACTTGGACACCCATCAAGTATGGAGCCTTCATATGCTGCCTACCTACATGCATGACTTTGCACTTATCAAAATTCAACCTCATTTGCCATTTTTCGGACCACTTCACTAGCTCGTCTAAGTCTTTCTGCAGTAAAACCTGCTCATTGTGCCCTGTTATTGCCCTACAGATCTTCAAATCATCCGCAAATTTCAAAACCTTACTGCTTAGGCCACATTCAATGCTATTCACATATATAATGAACAATAGTGGGCCCAGTACCGACCCCTGGGGGACTCCACTAAGAACATTTTGCTATGATGACTTTGTAGCATTTAGCATCACTCTATGCTGTCTATCTGAAAGCCACAACTCCATCCATTTTAGGATGCTACCTGCAATACCATGAACCTGAAGCTGCATCATTAACCGTTTATGGGGTACCTTGTCAAAGGCCTTACTAAAGTCAAGATATGCTACATCAACCTGATTTCCCTGATCAAATTGTTCTGTAGCAAAATTCAAAAAGTCCAAGAGATTTGTGAGGCACGATCGCCCTTTTCTAAACCCATGTTGAGTATCTTGAATCAATCTGTTTCCTTCCAGAAAACTAACTATTCTATCCTTGATAATTGATTCGAGTACCTTGCAGACTAGGGATGTGAGGCTTACTGGCCTATAGTTTTCAACTTTCCCTCTTTCTCCTTTCTTGAAAATAGGAACTACATTTGCCCTGTTCCAATCTGTTGGAATTTAATTTTGTGAAACTGATCTACAAAATATTATACAAGTGGAATTGCCACTTCCTTTTCAGCTTCCTGCAATACCCTAGCATAAATTCCATCAGGTCCTGCTGCCTTGTTTGGCTTTATTTTTCTGATATAATTGAAAACAATATCACTATCAATGAAATGAACATCGTGTATCTGATCACCTGTCACTGAACTGTGGTTCACGGTTGGCAGATTAGTCACTGAATTACCCGTTCTTAAATCCCGGCAGGAGAACACCATCCTTGCTATTCAGTCTTACTTCACATCCAACTCCTTGAAGATGAACCCCACCAAAACTACCCTACTGCTTGTCGGCACGACCCAATCCCTAAAAAAAGCCACATCCTACCAACTCAACGTTGGCAGCCACGTCCTAACCCCCTCGCCATTCGTGAAGATGCTGGGAGTCATCATTGACCGCACCCTATCCTGGGAGGAGCACATATCCCACGTTGTCAAAAAGTGCAACTCCACCTTGTTCTGTCTCCACAATATCCGTCACCATCTCACACCCGAAGCACGCAAACTCCTAATTCAGTCTCACGTCTTTCCATACATCCTATACTGCCTCACTGTATGGGGCGGGGCTGCCCAATGTCACCTTGGACGAGTGCAGAAGGCGATCAATTTCGGGGCTAGGATCGTCGTAGGGGCTCGTCGTCGTGACCATATCTCGCCGACAGTGGCAACGCTGGGCTGGCGCAGTGTCCGTGACCTCATCACTCACCGCGACAACATCGCCGTGTTCAGAGCCCTGAATGATCCGCGAGCCCCGAGGCGATCCGTGCTCTGTTCCGCCGACGGTCGGATGTCTCCCGGCGCTCCACTCGTGCGACGGTGGCTGGGGCACTGGAGCCACCGCCTTTCCGCCTCAGCATGTCACGCAGAACCTTCTCCTTCCGGGCAGCCTCGGCCTGGAACCTACTGCCGCCGGCCACTTCCGCTTCTCGGACACGGGGCGAGTTCGTCGCGATGCTGAACAACATCTTAGAAATTGACTTCACGTGTTCGGTTTTCCCCTGTATACTGTTGTCTTGCCGCTTTCATTTTTGCTCATGTTTGTGAAATGTATCCGACTGTATTCTGACACAAACCAAATATTAATCCATTTTATGGAATCGGTTTGTTAAATCTCGCAAATACAAAATACAAATCCTCCACTGTAAACACTGATTTAAACTGCTTGCTCAGCTTCTCAACCATCTCACCATCCTCACTCAATATAGTCCCATTTACTTCCAGTGGACCAATTGTGCTTGCAACTTTACTTAGCTTGTAGAAACTAAAGAACTTTTTACTGTCCCCATTACAGTGCCTAGCCAAATCCAATTCTTTTGCTCGCTTTGCTGCTCTGATTTTCTGCTTCACAGCATCTCTAGATTTTTATACGACCTTAGATTTACGATATTTGAAGCTTCCTTAAATACTCTAAATGCATCTTTCTTAGCCTTAATTGCTTTCATCACATCTGGTGTAAGCCATGCTGGCTTTCCTACCCTTCTTTTGCGCCTTCGCTTTTGGGGGACATGTCTAATCTGAATTTCCCTAAAGTAAGATTTGAACTTTTCCCACATTTCACAGGCATTTAAATCAGGGATGCGGAGCCGGGAAAATTTTGGACGGCTCCGGCTCCGGGGAAGTATCCCGGCTCCGACTCGGGCTCCGAGTAAAATGTCCCGGCGGCTCCGGCTCCGGCCCGGCTCCGGGCAAAATGTACCGGCTCCGGCTCCGGCTCCGTACATCCCAAACGTGATCGATCCATTAAGTAAGAGCTAGGGGGGATGTAAAAAAAAGTTAGCCGCGACCACTCAGGGGCGCAAACTTCAGACAATTATAAGCAACTTTCCCATATAAACCCTGTATCTATCTTTAAATAAACACCCGCCCCCGCCCAAATCACTTTTCGGTGTTCAGCGCCGCGCGGCTCATACCGGCACCGCCGCGTCAATACGGGCGGCCGACGGGACGGCCGCCGGCTGAAAATCGCCGCTACGGCGACACGGCGCGGCGCTCCGGTGCTAGCGGTCGAGCTGTTACACAGATACTGATGGGATACATGGCGATAGCTGGTAACTTATAGGTTCGTAAGACGAGCTGAAAGCGAGTGACGCATCTCCCATGCCGACCCGAGATGCAGACAGTAATCCAACTCCGGCCGATGGCACCGTGCAGGACGTGTTCACATTCAAGGGCGTGGCCAGGTACGAGCAGGGAGCAGAGGGACGAGCAGTTCCGATTAAGTCGCTGGACGCTATCGCAGAGCTACTAGTGGAGCGGGGAGAAATCCCGTCGACGAGCAGCAGCACAAAGCCGACCCCAGCGAAAGATGGCGACTACAGTGATCCTGTGGAGCTGGGGCAGATGAAGAGGAGGAGGCTGTTCATGGAGAGCGATGAGGTGCAGCAGGTCCAGGACCCGATTCCCCCTGAATATCGGCACATCAGAGAGTCGGAGCGAGTGGTGAAGGAGAAATTCTACCGCACAGTCGCTAACCTGTCTGGCCACGGTCTGTCGATCGACGAAGCTTCCAAGGCTGTGGGCGAGGTCGGCAACGGAATGTTTGATAGGAAGTGGAAGCTGGGTGGTAGCGAGGAAGACCGATTTGACAAGGATACGCTACCTGCCAAGCCAAACATCAGGGAGGCGCTCAATTTGCTCGAGACTGAATCGCTGTCTCTGACTGCAGATGAGGTCAGTGAAAAGTCAGGCGAAGGAAGAATGATTACACATACCGTAGACTCCACCACCAAAAAAAGGGTGGGCCAGTTTTCTGTCCAGGGGATTCATGTTGGTCAAGAGCTCCCCTTCCCCCTGCCACTGATCAACATCAGTGGGGAGACCACCGAGGATATTGCCCTGCAGGTGGATCTCGGGTTCGATATTCTGACTGCCGTGAAGTGGAAACAGGTGGAGGAAATATACAAGCACGTCGACACCCATATCACCGACTCCACGCAGCACAACAAGGGCTTCAACATGGTGTTGCAGGAGATGTACGGACTGGACGGCCCGGCGAGGCAGCTGTTCTGCGGGACTCACACCACTCTGGGGTTTAGCACAGCACTGAACAAGATGGCCAGGATGGTGGAGACGGCGATGAAGATGGAGAACGTATTGGCAGGTTTCATGGTCGGCATGGAAGTAGACAGTAAGAACTCGAGTGTAGCAGGCCAAGCGCTGGACATGTGCCCCCGAGTACTCGCACAAGATGTGGAACTACTACAGGCTCTTCAACGACTACCTGAAGAAGTATCACGTTCCAGCGGTCTTGTACAAGGACCAGCGATTCGGCTGCCTGAGTCGTGCGGCCTCTGTCCTGCTCTTCCGCTACGAGCACCTCACTGACTTCCTACTCAAGAATCCCCAGATTTGCAACCGCTTCGCCTGCCTCGTCAGGGAGCTGCTCAGTCTGCCATACCCGAAGGTAGTCCTCGTGGCCTTCAGCAGGTTTGGCATCCACCTAATCGAGCCGTTCTACGCCAAGACCATCACCAAGGGGGCCACACACTCCGAACTGTAGATGTTCTACCAGAGTCTCCATGGAAGCCTGGCCCAGAACATCACCAGCGAATTCTTCGAGTTCACCCAGCCTGCGTTCCAGGGCGTCTCCGATGAGCTGTTCGCCCGGGTCAAGGAGACCTACGGACCGTCCGTCCTCAGCTCTGTCAGCCAGGTGGCGGCTGAGCACACGGAGGAGCTGGTCAGGCTCACCAACTTCAGCACCGTGCTCTCCCGTCAGAGGCGCGCTAAGGCCTGGACGAAGAGGCCTACCCAACCCAGTACCCCGTGCAGGAGCAAGCCAGCAACATCGACGACACACCTGTCCACAACATGGGCATGGGGCACCTCTGTGGCACGGTTGACTTCCGTCTGAAGAAGCTGGGGACGCTGGCAGCAGTTGGCCGGTCCATCATCCTGGACAAGACTAGGAGCCTGAGAGAGGGAAATCCCTCCTCCATCAGGTTCTACAAGGACGCCGTGAAGGCCAAGAGAGAAGTTGAACTGAAGTGGAGCGAGGGAGTAAAAAAGCAGTTTGCGGAGGGAACAGATGAGAGGCAGGTGGTGGCGCAGAAGAGAGAGAGAGGAAGCGGCTGAACATTGTTTAATTTACACCTCTTTCGGAGTCGGAGCCGCCCTGCTTTTGACGGCTCCGGCTCCGACTCCGGCTCCGAGTAAAATGTCCCGGCGGCTCCGGCTCCGGCTCCGGGCAAAATGTTCCGGCTCCAGCGGCTCCGGCTCCAGCTCCGGCTCCGGCTCCGCATCCCTGATTTAAATCAAAGAATTCTTCTTCCCATTTTATGGCACTTAAAGCCTCTCTCATGCAGTCAAAGTCTGCCCTGTTAAAATTTGGAATCTTTGCCAAATTATCCTTGATTGTCCCTGCTACCTGTGCCTTGAATCTCACTATGTTATGGTCACTTCTTCCCAGGGTTTCTCCTACAGTCAAGTCTTGAACTAAATCACTTAAATCTGAGAAGACAAGGTCCAATAATGAGCCCTGCCTGGTTGGTTCCGTTACAAACTGGTGTAAGAACAAGTCCTCTTCAAGGCATTTCGTAAACAGTTTACATGATGGGGAGCCAACACCAACACTTTCATATCCAGATTAAAGTCACCAAGAATAAGGCATTTCCTCTGAAAGTTTCTACTGATTTCCTCACAAATCACCTTATCGAGCTCCAGTTGCTGAGAATGTGGCAAGGTTCCTGATCGATACAAAGCTCCTATCCTCAGTTTATTGCTGTTGCCTTTTCCCACAGCAACATCAAGCCAAATGGACTCCACAGACATATTTTGTACCCCATCTGCTACTTTTTGAGAACTGTATACGCTATTCACATAGAGCATTACACCACCCCCTTTCACTGCTGGACCCCTATTGCATGGAAACATATTGTATCCCTGGATCTCATAGTCCTGCAAGTTATCCCCAAAATATCCCTCACTGACCCATGCCTCAGTAATGCAAACAAAATCTGGTTTCTCATCGGCAATATAACACTTGAACTCATCAAATTTGGATCGAATGCTCTGAGCATTAAGCATCATACACATAACAAAAGTTTCATGGCCCTCTTTGGCTTTTTCATGTTGAGTAGCTCTATCATCTCTGGATGAGCTACCACTCTGCCCCCTTGATCTACTGCTACCCCTATTTGCTGACTGTGAGGTTATATTGCCTATGCTGTCACTATTGGCATATCCCTGAGATGGCAATGCCAATTCTTCCCTCCCCATCCCATTATCTAGTTTCCCTGAAGGACATGTTCATATACTTTGCCTAACACTTGCACCCCCTTCTCGGAGAAGTGCAGGCCATCCCTCTGATAGAGGTTGGATGAGCCATAAAATCTGCACCACTTGTCAACAAAAGTCAAACCTAACTCATTGCAGAGCCTACCTACCCTGACATTGGCTGCCAGTGCCCTAGTGCTCCACTCAGGGGAGACTCCAGCCCTAGGCGGAATAGCTGTCACAATAACTCTGCTATTCCTTTGCTTCAGGGTGGCCAGAAGGGCCCTGTAGTCCTGCATCAGCTCCTCACTCCTAGCAGGACCTAAGTTGTTCACTCCTACCTGCACTATAACTGTACTAAACTGGTTTTCACTGGTGGATTGTGCGACCACTGGGACCAGGTCTCTAACCTTGGCACCAGGCCTGGTGATGCACCTCCTACCTCTCGGACCTTTACAGAATACCCTATCTAAATGCCACACACGTATGGCACGGTTCACATACCTTAATGAGATGGTCGAAGTAGCTTAATCTAATATAATCTAACCTAACCTAAACTAACTTAAACTAACAGGTACATTTTTGATAAAAGGTGTTTTAGTTTACACCTTATATTGGATAAAAATTAACCAATTAGTTAAGTTAGTTTAGGTTAGGTTAGTTTAGGTTAGGTTAGGTTAGGCTAGGTTAGATTATATTAGATTAAGCTACTTTGACCATCTCATTAAGGTATGTGAACCGTGCCATACGTATGACGTCATCAAACCGTACCGATGTAACGTCATCATTCGAATTGAAAAGTAAGCATCAGCGCCGAAAATGGGTGGTCGCATCTTCTTAAACATCATATTGATTTTTTTTCTAAAAAATCCTAAAAACACCTTTATCAAAAATTTACTGGTTAGTTTAGGCTAGGTTAGATTATATTAGATTAAGCTACTTTGACCATCTCATTAAGGTATGTGAACCGTGCCATACGTATGACGTCATCAAACCGTACCGATGTAACGTCATCATTCGAATTGAAAAGTAAGCATCAGCGCCGAAAATGGGTGGTCGCATCTTCTTAAACATCATATTGATTTTTTTTCTAAAAAATCCTAAAAACACCTTTATCAAAAATTTACTGGTTAGTTTAGGCTAGGTTAGATTATATTAGATTATATTAGATTAAGCTACTTTGACCATCTCATTAAGGTATGTGAACCGTGCCATACGTATGACTTCATCAAACCGTACTGATGTGATGTCATCGTTCAAATCGAAAAGTAAGCATCAGCGCAGAAAATGAGTGGTCCCATCTTCTTTGTCATGTTCATGAACATCATATTCTGAATTTTGTTTAAAAAAATTAAAAAAACACCTTTTATCAAAAATTTACCATGTTCGTTATCTTAGTCTAGGTTAGGTTAGGTTATTTAATTTTTTGTTTTGTCCCTGACTTAATGCATATGACATCAAATCATTATGACGTCATCAACCGTCACTGACTTAAAAGTAATAATTTGTGGAGAAAATGAGTGGTCGCATAGTCATTTTGGTATTCTTGTCTTAAAGGGTGTTTTGGAATTTTCGGATTTTTGTCCCGGAATATCATGTTTATTAACGTGATTCGGAAGATGCGATCATTCGTTTTCTCCGTCAATGCTTACGTCTCGGTTAATCGTAACGACAATATCTATAATGCGCCATATATGCCACACCGCTGTTGTTTGTTGCATAATTTATCCATCCCTCACCTGGCACTTCTCAGATGTGATTAAAGGGACATTCAACACTTCACGCAGTTGATTCAACACTTTTTCACGTTGAAAATGCTTAATTTCCGCCTCTTTGACACACAGATGACACCACCATTATTTCACCGCAATGCCGGAAAAAACTAGCAGAGCACGGCTTCCGGGCGTGATGTACGGATGACGTCACAATAAATATTACGCTTGTTTTGAAACTGGTTGAAACGCTTGTTTTGAAATTATAATATATAAGTTTATATTAGTTTAGATAAGAGTAGATTGTATTACGTTAGGTTAGGTTGGGTTAGGTTTTCCTATTTAATTATTAATTATCATACTGGTTGTTGGAAGTCCTGAGGAAAGACAAGACCGAGCAGAAGCACACTCTTTTAAATATCACTTTCACGGTCCGTCACGATAAACATTATGCTTGAGTTTTTAAATTAAAATATATGAGTTTATATTAGTTTAGATAAGAGTAGATTGTATTATGTTAGGTTAGGTTAGGTTAGATTTTCCTATTTAATTATGAATTATCATACTATTTGTTGGAAGTCGTGAGGATAGACGAGACCGGGGTCACAGGGGTCACTTTGAGGTCATCAGTTCGAAAATGGCTTTGGTGTGTGTAGGTTGTGATCCAGTGCCATATGATATAATCAAACTTTGTTATAAGGACAACCAAGCGAGCTTAGACTTCCTTAGACGCCACGGAGTTCTTCCTGCCGTAGTTGTCTGCTCTAAGTGTTCCAAGGCCTGCAGGTTGCAGGAGAGTAGGCATCGGTGGGAGTGCACCGAGACGTTTCGTGTCGCCAGAAGGAAGGAGAAGAGGTGTGGGTTCGTCACAAGCGACTACAAAGGAACTTTTCTCGACGGAACCCGCCTGGAACCGTGGTAAGTTGTGTTTTATTAATCTGTGGTTAGATAAAGCTGGGACCATCTCATTAAGGTATGTGGACGTTTGTAGCGTTAGCCAATTGAAGCCTCAGTCCCATGCCTATGACGTCATCATACCGTACCGACATGACTATGACGTCATCGTTCAAATTGAAAAGTAAGCATTTACAGAGAAAACGAGTGATCGCATCTTCCGAATCACGTTCATAAACATGGTATTCCAGAAAAAAAAATCCTAAAATTCCTAAAACACCGTTTAAGAAAAAATTACCGTCATTTTTACGTTTAAATACCATGTATTTTTTTAAAAATCCACAAAATCGCATTTCACCTAGGTCTTCATATTTACAAAAAATTATCTGGAGATGCTAATGTTCGGGATTGACAAAAAGCAACAGTCAATTTTTGCAACCATGCTCTGGGCTGTTAATGAGTGAGGTAGGGTGGGTGAAAGCCAGGCCATGACCTGGTCACCTGGTGTCAATACAGGCTTAGGTTACACTGCAGTGAAAAAAAATTAACCATTTTGCATGGAAAATCACAGTTAATGAAAGTTTTAGGTTTTCATCCTTGGTGATGACTTTCATCTTTTCATAAACATATTACAAACACAGATGGTCATTGTTGTGATGGAAATAAAGTGCATGTTTGCAATGTTTTCATCCTTGTCTTTTGTTTTTCCAGCAGGTATCAATAGTCTCACTCTCAGGTGAATATAGAATGAGCTTTGAGACAAATGCATATCATCACAAAACCTAAGGGACCTGTAGTGAAGATGTTCCTGGCAGGCTGAAAATTATTGTATAATGAACTAGATGTGTCTATCTTCATGAAGCTAGGCATGAAGTTCAGTGTATCCTCACAATCAGAGGATTATATAGCATGATGAACATAAGTGCAACAATCTATGAATATGCATGAATCCATGAAATACACACTCATACCATGCGTCTTTAAAAAAAAAACATGTGAAGCTGTAGCATAACCAGAAATTCGGTCGAGCTGACATACTTAAGGGCTGAATCATGACATTGGCCAAAACCAAGTAATTGTCAGCTAATGCAGGGGGGATTTGGAGCAAGGGGGTGGGGGCATCACCAGCCTAGATAGCCTGATTTGAACTAAAATTATCCTTTATTCATGCTCTTCAGAAAAACGGAACATTTTATGTGAAGAAAAAGTATTGTTTTAAACTAGAGCTTGCACCTAAACCATACAAATCAGGTATTTTTCGTCAGCGATTTATTAAATCTTACACAACCCAAGCTGACTGACAACGGGCTGGCTGGATCCACCCATGAGCTGAACCCTTAACAGCGTTAAATCTCATGACTGAGTAGTATCTCAGCACTGATTACAGACAAAGAATGCAGGTATACAAATCTACATTAATAAATACAGAAATTCCCAAACCTCGATCCTATTCAGCGACTTACGAGGGCTCCGCTTTGTTTTTCGAAGTCTTGTGTGCGTCACAATTGTAGGCATGTATTTTGAAGAAAAATAGAATTGATAAAATGTTCCGATATTAATATATGATTCTCCTCAGATGTAAACAGAGAAATAAAGTTAGAATTGTTTCTTCATTTATCTTAACCTTACACTAATAAATTTCACAAATACTGCAAATATTAGCAAACATTGTTTATCAAGAACATGGGATGAAAAATTTCATCCTTAGGCTGGCACATTCCAGGAGGATGAAAAACACATGAAAATACAGGTGAATTTGTGGATGAATACTGGCGAGCATGATGGATAAATCAAAGATCAAAGCAAATATTTGAACGTCTCATCATTTTCTAAACATTATAAAAGGACAATAACGCTCTGCCGCGCGCGGTGCAAGGAATTATTCATATGTTCATCTGTGGGCTTTTTCGGCCAGTCTGAAGGATGAAAAATCCAGGTAAACGCGGGGCTTGATATACGGAAGTGCTACGAATAAATCGCACAACAACTGGGATTTTCCAACTCTCCGTTCATTTTAGTGCGTGAAAATTAGCGCAAAAAACACTTCCGAAGGTCTTCCTTACGTGCCATATTTTTTACAACGCAAGAGCTCCTGACGTGTGGATGCTTGGAAAGTATGCTGCAAATGGAGACCAGTTCCTTGGTGATATGGCAAGGGAATATTATAAGTGGACAAAAATCCAATTATTTCAAGTTCATTTTCTGATTTGAGCACACCAAATACTCGACATGTGCACATTTAAGTGAAAATTATGGTGTTTTTCAATCGCCATTTGTCGATAGCTCACTGGCTTTTTCCTTCGTCACAGGTAACAACATGAATACCATAATTCTCCCTTGTAGTGGAAATATTTGATCCTAGTTTTTTTCATGGCATTCTTTATATTGTTCCGAGTCCTTTCCAGTATAATAGCCTCCCAGCTGTGCAGATTAAATATAAAAAAATAAATTACGAAGTGTACATTGTATCTTGTGGCACTATAATTTGTCACGAAAGCGCAAAACATCGCTGCGCTGAATTTTGTTTACATTCCATTGTTTTCATAGCCTTGCATTTTACATATACGTGCATACCGTGCAGCTTAAGTTCTATGCGTACTGCCTTGAGCGTTGTTAACCTTAAACCACCTCATCCTACATTGCACAGATGTGTGGTACAATGTAGATGATGAATATCTCAATCTAGATTGGTGATATATTAGTGGTATATCTGCGTGTGCTGTTCGAAGGAAAGCACATGATCGAGGTAGGGCGAGTGGATTCTAAGGTTGTTCTGCTTTGTTGGGAGGGGGCAGATTCAGAGCTGAATGAGGCTGAAATAGATATTGTAGGGGAGAGACAGTATTGGATCTAAGGAGGTCGAACGGGCCGCCCTCCATGCCCAAAGGGGAACGCCACCTCATCTGCTAGAATGCTACCCCTCTAGCCTCCTTTCCATCCCCTACTGTTGAAATGCCATCCATCCGGGAGGTTGGAGTGCACCCCCCCCCCTCCCCCTCTGGTCCCTGCTTCCTAGGAAGGCAAGTTAGTGCCACCCCAGCACATCTTTAGCTTCCACCAGCCCCACAGCTTAAATTCCTGTATCCGACCCTATTTGAGACTGAATTATGTGATGCTGAATATTCCTACAGGGGAGGAGCCTTAAAATGTTGCAAGGTGTGGACAGGGCAGGAATTATGGATCCAGCACCCAATTATATTGGCATGAGGACAAGTTTAAAAGAAACTATGAATTTACAAAAGAAGTAGCTAAAAGAAGTAGCTAAAGAAGCATGAAAGGTAATGAAACTATGAGCCACAGGGGCCAATGGCATAGGAACAGGGCAGTTCCCCCCACCCCCTCAGGCTTTGAAGCTGGTGGGCATTACCTGCCATCTTTTCATGGTCTGAGCACCCAGATCTCTCTCTCCTCCCCCCAGTAGAAAACATTTCAGTCTCATAGCACATCCTGCCGCCTCACCCCCCCCCCCCACACATAAAAAAATGTTCCTTATGGCCCTGACAGGGGCCATCTTGGTTACACTTTGTGGACACTAAGAACTAGTTGTCCACAACATTTGTCGATTAGTTCTCCATGAAATAATGAAAGGAAATTCTTTTCTCCTTTTAATACCAGTCTATGCTATTTTTATAGACTGCTATGCATACTGACAATGCCAATTGTGCGTGATAGCTGGATCCAATGTTAACTACCCTGCTGGTAAAGAAAGACTGTCTTGTCTTTATCCTGATATGGTTAACTTTGATTTTGAATTGATGGTCTCTAATAACCAATTGTATAATTTTTTTTTATCCTAGAGATGGATCTGTTGCTGACCATGAATAAATTTAAATACCTTGATGAGACCTTCTCCCCTTATTTTTCTGTATCTAAGTGTACACACATTCATATCTTTTTTAATCTTGTCTCATATGGTAGGTTGCTCAAATTACTAATCCTCGTTTGCACTCTCTCTAAATATTACCAACTTTTTCCATAGCTATAGGGGATCAAGCTCCATTATTTAAAATGTGCCCTGAAATTTTGTTATTGCTTCTTTTGTATGTTGTCCATAATTTGTGGACACAATATGATGTACACAATTTTGTGTTCACAATAACACCTAAGTCCTTCTGTTGAGTCACAGCTAGTACTTGGCAACCCACCAAGTATGGATTCCTGATATGATGTCTACCTACATGCATTATTCGACACTTATCAAAGCTAAATTTAATTTGGCACTTTTTATACCTTTTCAATACTATTTACGAATATTGTGACCAATAGTGGTTCCAGTACTGACCATTGCAGTACTTCACTAAGAGCATCTTGTCATGAAATCTCCATGCCACCTAGCACCGGGGACGAGTGGTCTAGGGGTAAGATGCTCGTCTCACAATCGAAAGATTGTGGGTTCGAATCTCACCTGTCGCTACTATTCGCCCGCGACCAGTCGGCGTGAGAGATTTGCGACTCTATACGACTCGACGGTCGCCGTGTCGTAAAACCAATAACCACAACCACCACCGCCACCTAGCACCACTCTCTACTGTCCATCTGAAAGCCATAGCTCAAACTGATTTTCATATCAGGATTAAATCAATATTTTTATCACACTTGTCTGTAGCAAAATCCAAAAAGTTCAAGATATTTGTCAGCGAGATCAACCTTTTCTAAACACATGCTGGGTGTCTCGAATCAATATGTTCCCTTCCAGAAAACAACCATTATATCCGTAATAATTGGTTTAAGCAGCGTATATTCTAAGGATGTTGGTCCTGCATTTACATAACTTCATTCAAAATGGTGTGGTCCCCGCATTGTCCCGACTAGACGCTGCCTCAATCACGCCGTGATCTAGTAGAGATCGCGGCGCCTTGCCCGCGGTATTAACTGCAAAACAATTATCGCACCTCTACCACTGACCCACACTAATCCGTATCCGTATCTGTATTCTTTGACCGTAACGCCGCTGCTGCCTCAATCCTGTGTGCCGGGATCCTGCTATCCTGGTTTGGTCTGGCCGCATCGTCCGTCCATCACCTACATCAGACCTTCCTGCCATCCTTCTGAGGTTGGTTTTTTTCACCTACATCCTGTCCTGTGTTCTTACGTCGTTGACTTGCTGCTTGGATCCGTGGGTATCAGGCATGGTGAAAATTAAATCTGATGAAGCTGTCGTATGCTATATATGTCTTAGAAATATCAGAAAAAGTAATGCTAAGCGACATACGCAAAACGTGCACAGGGTGGGGGGAAAAAACTTCACGACTTTAGCAAGGCATGTGAGAGAGAGACAATGCGACGGAAGAGGCGGGATCGAGATGTCCGTCCAGACCCGATCGGATGTAGCACTGCTGTGGGGACGTCTGGAGACGATGCCACGCCAACTGCACCAGCAGCAACCACTGACTCTGCCTCCCTCGACTCTGGCAGTGATGTAGACGATCCCAGCCCAGCTGTTGTCGAGCCGGAAATGAATGACGAGCCCACCAGTGACCCCATGGACGAGACGAGACCGACAAGGACAGCGGTCATGGACACAGACGATGCGATTATAGCGATTATATTACTCAGACTTGAACGGTTATGGTTGTTGATGCAATAAAACTCATATTTTATGTTCCGAGTGTGTACTACATCATTGGCGTTGAAAGAACATGGAACGATGGACAGACAAGAGAAGCTGTTGCTTCAGTTCAACGAATCCAAGTTGCGTTGGGGATATGCAAAATAATTATCTCCGTGAGATAGTACGATGTTGGTTTCGCTGTTGACTGGTATTCGTAGAAACTATCCACATTTCCAGTCACACTCGCGATCATATCGATTCGAAGTTCAGCCATGCACAATTAAAGGTTGTTATTGGCTTGGTTAGTGCTTCCGTTGATGGCGTCGGTGCTGACTGTTCAGATGCCTCATTTCACTTTTATATTAAATGTTGATGGTGTGCTGTATTATTTATTTACAAAGCCCAGCTGTTTGATCGAGTTGCGGCATGGCCTTCACCAGAGATGATGCTCCCTTGAGACCAAATGACTAAGGACATAAACACATCACAAAAAGCAAAACAAAAGCAGTGTCAGTATTAGTAACATTGCCGTAGTTACGCTCCAGTTACAGCCGAAAAGCAGACGTAGAAATATGCAGGCAGATGATTCGAAAGTGCTGTCAGACACCGACACTGAACTGGTGATACGGTCGTTCTGCGGGCACTGGTTCAGCATTTGAGGACGTGACAGGTTACAGGTATGATGACAGTTATCTGGATTGCATAGGTCAGCACCGCCACCCAGGGATGTAGGCTTCGTGATCAGGTCTGCATGATGAGGACTGGTCGGAGAGGCAGTGGCCAAGGTGGATGGTACCTGTAACATAATACCAACCAATCAAATACACCCACATGCAGCTCATATCATTTGGGTGAGGCCATCATGCACATTGTACATGCCGGTTTAAGTGGCAGGTGCTAGATGTGCGACATTTATCTTCTCCAAGGGACGGAACAGTCAATTATCTCGCATTTACCTTTGTACCTTTGCACGCATCACGGTCTACCATCATACACATTGAGGAAAACCACAGCCATCAAGCACCCGGCATGCACAGCTGAAACTAACACGTCCAAGTATAACATGCAATGTAGGTCTTTGATAGGGCGGTGCACAGGTGTCCTTCCGCCATGTGTGGCCAGATTAATGTGAAGAAGTACCGAAGAATGGAATTGCCTGTTTCATTTGAAGCACCGCGCTACATTCATGAACTCAATAAAGAAAGGAAGAAGCAAAATGAGAAGCATGTGAAGGTACTGACCCCAAAAATGTGGTTCAGGAAGAGTGGACGCAACATACAATTTGTCCAAATTTGTATGATTATGTTTGCCACTCTGGCCATGTGTTTATTTTATTAGTATGATGGCGCAATCTGGGTTTTCATCATGATGCATCTATTCAGCGTTTTTCATCTTTCACTATCTCAGAGTGATTTTGTTTTTCATCCGCACAGGTATTGAAAAAGTAATTTTAAGACACTGTTACACTGACACATTTTTTTTCAAACAAACCATGTAAGATACAGCTAAAATGAAAGATGGGTGTGCAGACAAATAATCAAAGCTGAAAAAATGAAAAAATGTGGCCTCGGTTTGCAAGGTCAAATGAATGGGCAATCTAGAAGTCATGTCAGGTCACAGTGATATGACCTGAAGCATCAAAAAGATACATTCACTCCAGATTCTCTAGTCTAAAATACAAGACTACTGCAAAGTTAGATGACTAAGCCAGAATGTTTGTACAAAACATGTCTTGTGGACTGAATGTGGCCTAAGCAGTAAGGTTTTGAAATTTGCAGATGATTTGAAGATCTTTAGGGCAATAACAGGGCACAATGAGCAGGTTTTGCTGCAGAACGACTTGGACGAGCTTGTGAAGTGGTCTGAAAAATGGCAAATGAAGTCATGCATGTAGGTAGGCAGCATATGAAGGTGCCATACTTGATGGATGGCCAAGTACTATCTGTGACTCAGCAGGAGAAGGACTAAGGTGTTATTTTGAACACAAAATTGGGGGCATCAGAACAGACCAAAGAAGCCAGGAAGAAGGCACTAAGAATGCTTGGGGCAATACAGAGGAATGTGTCATACAAGAGTGAGGTCATCAGGAAGCTTTACTGTGCATATGTCAGGCCACATTTGGAATACTGTGTCCAAGCTTGGTCCCCTAGTTATGAGAAAGATTGTTGGCTTTTAGAGAGAGTACAAAAGAGGGCAACAAAAATGGTTAATGGTATAGGCAACCTGGCACATGAGGAAAGATTGAAGAAATTGAATATGTTTTCACTTAGATATAGAAGGCTGAGAGGAGATCTCATCGAGGTTTTTAAATTTGGTCATGGTCAGGAACAGGGATATCTCAGGGAAATGTTTGAACTTAACAGAAATGATGCAATTAGAGGTCATCAATTCAAAATTAAAGTTAATCACAGCAGGACAAGGTTAAGACAGTCTTTCTTCACCAACAGGGTAGTAGAACACTGGAACCAGCTGCCAGGAACAATTGTCAGTAGCAACACACTGAACATCTTTAAAAACGGCATAGACAATCATTATAAGAATAGGGGGCTTGTTTTTCTGTATTCCAGGGAGGGTTGATTGACAGATTTGGTGGGCAACTGGTTCAGTGTACAAAGTGCAACCAAGAAGGGCCCTTGTGGCTCATAGTTGCACTGATCTTTTATGCCTTTATGGTGTGTGACACAGCATGCATGTACATGTTTACACATAGCGTAACTGGAGCAATATGATAGTTGATAGGAGACCAAAGTACATGCTAAGTTGGCATTAATCATCAGAATGGAACAAAAACGGAAAGTTGACATTAATGGCATCAATGGCATGATAACAAAGTTGGCATTGCGTACGGCCTTAATTTACATAAATTGTTTGAGATGCATGTTCTCTATCAATACCAACCACGGCCAGATTTGTCTACGTTAATTCAAAGGATGGTGCCTGTCACTTCAAAGCCACTGACAAGGGTACAAACATACACAATAAAAGCAACCTAATGCTTCAATTAATATTATTACGAAGGGCAGAAAACAAATCGTGGGAAAAGCGCCATAATAGTGCTGAGATGAAAGCACGATATGTAGTAGATTTATCAGTATAGTCCAAAACTGGAATCTAATTCAGCAGTATTCTGGAATAAAACGACGCTTCTGGTATAAGACGTCACGTGGCTTAGGTTTTGTCTAGTTTAAACCAAATATACTAGACCTGCGTACTTTGGAGTACTTGTTGTCCTGGTTATTTTGGGTACCTATACTGACGGATCTAGCCCGCCGGTTTGAGGGGGGGGGGGGAAGGGAAGTTTCGGCGTCGGGTCGATGTTGATGTTACCCAGGCCTCCAATATCCATAACATCCAAAACATCTTTTAATGAGCTCGTTTACATTCCCCAAGTCATAGCCTCCGACATATCACAACCTCAAAGGTATCGTGACCTCCATTATAACGTAACCTCGAATGAACCACAACCTCCAATGTACCACAACCTCGAGTGCGTCATAACGTTCTTTGGTTATTAGGGTTTTTGGGCGCGCCAACTGCATTGGCTATATAGCGCCCATAACGAAGTCACAGCGTCCAATGTACCATAACCTCCAATGTGTCATGACATCCTACGCTTTCAACCTCCAATATATAAAAACCTCCAAAGGCCAGCTTACATCCTACATGGATTACAAGGGATTATGTGCCTCCGATACCGCCTGCATCGCACCTCTACCGAAATGCGTACAAGCCACGTGTTTGAATCGCCGTCCCGTGCATAGCACACCGAACAAACGGTCAATCACGTGACCGTAAGTAGCGCGTAAACGACTGACTAGCAGCCGCGGATCCCGCCGCTGGTATCTCGTGATTACAAGCTAATATCCACGACTGCTAGTAAATTTTACCATGGATAGAAAGCTTGGCATGCTTGGCATACCGCTTCGATGTCAGCTAAATCTAAAAATTCAAGACAGCAATTTATAGTTTATCACTAGCGAGACAGTAGTCTGAGAGTCTTACAAAGTAATGTTACTGCGTTGTCACCGTCTGGGCGGGGGGACACACACTGCTACTTCTCCCGGCGCACAAAGGCAGACCGCCATGGTGCGGGAGCAGCCGGGCACGACACAGACCGCCATCCAGTGGCCAACGACGATAGATACCATGGTCTGGTGAACATCAGGTAACAGACCCACTTAAAACAGCAGTTATCACTAGATAAGTCATTAGTTTGGACAAACAATCCAGTCGTTCAAGAAAAAGAACATTAGAAGCAATCAACATAATTTGCATTGGAATGACATAACCGTTCTAGGAATGATATTCATAGGTTTTGAAACAATGTTGTTCTGCCTGTGGCTTCAAGGGGTCTGGTGTTCTCAGACCTACGTTATGCGACGAAAATGTTGCGTAATGCAGCAAAAATGATCACCCAGTATTGGAGATTGCCGAGATATTTCCACTGATCCCAGACAACATTCGATTCCGATCCGTATCTGGTGCATCGCTGAAGCATCGGACATCTCTTCATTTTACAAGTGTTTCGGGTTCACTTTCCCAGGGTTCTAAAAACAGCATATGGCGCAAAAACGAGGTAGCTATCCACAGCTTCGTATTCAAATTACCATTGACATTCCACCAATGTGCGAATAGAAAGGCGTCTGCTTTTCACCAGTAAGTATTCATAATATACTAAGACGGCTGTACCAGTAGAGCCATAACTGACTAGCTTTCTAAACTAACCAAATCAAACTTCTGACGGAAAACGACATGGATCTGGCGCAATCCTGGCCCCACGCACTCATCAGATAATACTCAAGTTGGCGATAATCGCGTCAATTCAAGACATGGAGATCTCACAAAATACCGACTATTTGCGCGTAGCGGGTGGGGGGTGGGGGGCATTCTGCAGCAGCAAACGACATATGTTAGACGACGCGTGCCGCTACCACATGACACTGTCAGCCGCCAGTGACCCTTGGCACGACCGAAGACAGATCATGCACGGAAGCGCCTCGTTCACGCTGGTCTTAACTTGATGCATTTTTTGACTCGAATAAAACCATGACGACACAAATTGGCAAAACCGCAGTGTCCACCTCAAACAATGCAGCGTGGCACGCGATGGTGAAAACAACATGTCAACGACTAACCGATTTCCCAGTAGAAAAACATTTCCCTAGATAAAAGAGCAAGCGCCAATCCGACCCGAACTCCCGTGATTATCCGTGTGGCCAATACACGTCCATCAACGGTAATCTCTGCACTCAATCACCCAGCTGGGATTATATGTAGTTTTGCGTTTAAAACAAGCATGCACATAAGTACAGCCAGGAACACGTGTCCAATGCTACTTCCGGGACACATCTTCTTCTGTACTTCCAGCGGTATTCTCCCTCAAAGCACCTTCCCGCACCTACGCCCGCACGTCTTTGGTGCGCCCAGTGCCCTGAACAACACAGAACACTCCATTCATCAGTCTTCAGAGCAACGTGCCAGTATATATTCGGAGGTCCGCGTACACAAGCGGTGCCCAGCTGGATCCGTGCCCGTTTGAAACCAGCGCCAATTTGGACCCAGTGCCGGTCTGAACCCGGTGCCCATTCAGACCGGGCACACAGCCATCTGCGTCTGGCGCCGTGCAGCCTCGCAGCGTCGTCCCGGCGCAGCGCCGACTGGCCACCAGTTCTGCTACCAGAGGCGACACGGGCCCGCTACTCGAACTTCTTGCTGTCCAGCTGGTCGCGGATCCGCCACGCGCCGATCGAGTACCGGAACCAGATGAAGAACAGGTCCACGCCCATCTCTATCCAGCTGACGACCGGAGTCAACTTGGAACCTGGTGTAGACGAACACAAGCCCCCAGTTCAAACATATGAATGTGAGCCTGCTAAATGGTAGCTCAACTGCTGTCCAATTTAACGACACTGATCCGATTTTTAGTTGAGAGGACACTTTTCAGTTGAAGCCACATTGGCACACCTCTTAATGTTTCAGCCACAGCATAAGCGAACCATCAAATTAACAGTACTTGATGTTTAGGCTATGCTTAGTGCTATCTCGTGGATCACAATCACAATTCGAACCAGAACAGCGACTGAAGCCAGAACTGTGAGTCACCTCACCATTGACAGACATCTGAGCTAGGAGCCAGTGAGACGCCTTGCTGGGTATGTGAGTACTATGATCAGGTTTCGTCTACGTAAACTAAATGCCGATCACGATTGGAAGGACGGATACTCACACTAGCAGCATAGTGCTGAAACTGCACCTGAACAGCCTGAATACTTAGCTAACTTCGGATTGAAAATTTGTGTTGTAAAATCCACCACAAGCACAGACAGCAGGTCAGATAATCCTCCCATTACCGAATTTGGCCAGACCACCGACGGACGGAGAGCACGTCGCTTGCTCACCGGCTATCTCAGTCCAGTGGACGGCCACCTCTCTGACAGGCATGCGCAGCCGCTCCGCCACGTACAGCATCTCCGCGTCGAAGGCCCTGCCGAACACAGCCAACTGGTCACTGCAAGCCTGCAGCAATTCGGCCTGAACCAGTGCACCGGCAAACGGTGGAAACGGGAGGTGAAGAGCGGCGTCAGATCATGCAAGGACTCGTTCAGATGCACACCCAGTCATGTGCCGCAACTGCCCAGTGAAGTGTAGCCAAATGGACAGAAAACAAACATAGAGTCAATCAGGAAGCAGACACAGAATAAACGATAGATGGTCGCAACGGCCGTCCTGCAAACGTGGCCTTCGGATTGGACGGCGTTTATTCTACCCCGGAACCGTCACGGCACACAGTTCCCCCGGGACTGAACTGAGTTCACTATTTCCCTCCTCATTCCAGCACTCAGCACTGTCCAGTTTGAGCCTGAACCCTTCAGAACTGAAGATCGTCAACGCTGACCTGATGCTATCGATCAGTGTGAAATGTGCACCATGGCCTCCTGGGACTGGGCGATGTCTGCCCTGACCCGAGGGACTGGTGGCAGTCCACCGTGACCCCTGGGGCTGAATGGTGTCCACACTGAAATCTGGAACTGAGTAGTCCCCACCCTGAAGCGAGGGGATGGACGCCGTCCACCGTGATACCTGGGGCTGGACAGTATCCACACTGACCTCCGGGACTCGGTGTCCACCGTGACCCGAAGGACTGACCGTGAATCACCGTGACCCGAAGGACTGACCGTGAATCACCGTGACCCGAAGGACTGAACGTGATCCACCGTGACCCCTCTGGCTGGACAATGTCAATACTGACACTGTCTGTGACTATCTGGGTCTGGAACTGACAGTGGCCAAACTGGCCCTTACAACTGAACAGTATCCACGCTGAATTTCGACTGTCACATCTTACTTAGCCAATGCAAGATGCCTACACATTCTTTTTTTTGTTTACTGCCATTAGAAATCCTATAGAACACTTAAAGTTGCATTACTCGAATTAAATTTCGAAACTTTGCCCAGCTTAACCTTTGTAACACATGTGAGCAGGCGTCGAAATGATCAGCCTCGGTCTCGGATCTAGCCGAAAAATCAAGTGAACATTTAGGCGAACTTGCGCACAGCTGAGGTTACACCATTTTGGCACATTGTTCAATAGTTTCAGGTGTGACACCACATGCTATCGAGTGACAACCTTGTTTTAAAAAAGTCTACACCTACAAACTGTTCATATCTTGAGAGATCCGGAACAATGGTCGATGTTCTAACACTTAGGAGACTAGTTCAGAACTGTGCAACTATATACTTGTGGATCTATAAATATCATGGCTTTATATTAATTATACCAAATAATATATAATACGATGATAGCATCACGTCATCGTGACCTTGAACTGCATCATATGATTCGAATGCTAGCAAATACTTACCAAAACGGTGCTGTACGAATTTGACGAAAACGAGCTAACGATAACGAACATGTTCGTAAGACGCATAAAACAGAATCTGGGTAACATCTGAGTAGTAGCGATATGACTAAGCTTGAAATGCCCACCGCCTCTGATACCCAGTGCATAACTTTTCAGCTGGAAACAAACAAGCTTGACTTAGCTTGCCACATGCCAGCACCGACGTGCACACGTTTCGCGAAACATGCTAGACTTTTGGAAGTTCTCAAGTTGGTTGCTTACTGGTTCAAAAGCTACCTGCATCCAAATTATCGCTGAAAGTCGGGACCGAAAACTCTGTTTTTTTTACTGTAAATTTAACGAACTTTCCAATGGTGTTCACAACTTTCCTCTGCGACTCCATCTTCCCAAGATCACGTGAGTGGGGTCATTTGATCTCCTATCGAAAAAAAACCGGTTTTAACTGGTCAAAACCAACTTTATTCACTGGCCTGGCAAAAACCAGTCTTGACCAGGTTTTCACCTATCAGGTTCCTCGACGTCACCAAATTCACTCACCATCGCTCAACGTGCAGGTTGGCGAAGCAGAGCAGCATGGCAGGGCGCGTCAGCAGCTTGAAGCCACACTGAGTGTCCTGCACGTCGCGCACGGTCAAGAGCTTGACGGCCAAGTGGAAGGCCTTCATGAGAACGGTGCGGAACAGCGAGCGGCGCGCGATGCTCTCCTTCTCGAGGTGAGCGCGCGAGCCACACACGACAACAGCGGCGTCGGGCGCCGTCGCCAGCGGCCGCATCTCCGCCTCCAGCGTGTCCAGGTCGGAGAACTTGGTGGCGCCGTCGGCGTCGGCGAACAGCAGCCAGTCGCCGCGCGAGCTCAGCATACCCTGCGGCGGTGTCCAGTCAGTGGCAGTCACCTACCAGACGGTCCGCCACACATGGGACGCACTGGCAAGGCTCGTCGTTTTGTCATTAACTAGGAGCCAGGCTAACTAGGGAGGTACAAAAATTAGTTCCGCCAATTATAACAAAACGGGGAGCAGGTCAGCACCATGAATGTCTGACAACCTGTTTGGTTGTTAGACATGAACTGCTCAAAACTGCTTCCAGTTGGCATTCGGTGAGGATAGGGGAGTGAGTTGGAGTTTGCCGAGTAGACTATGCGATGACTGATCACTAAATACACATACACGCATCAGATGAGACATTGAAACAACCCACCACAAACTTTCACCAGTCTAGCTCGCTGACAGCAAAGCACCTGCAACCAATTAAACCACGCGAGCGGTGGCTTTTTCGTCACCCCCAGCCCGCTGGGCGTCAGGCCGCATGATCACACTGACCAGGCGGATGGCTCCGCCCTTGCCGCGGTTCTTGGCGAGCGTCATGACGCGCACGCGGTCCGATCCGAGCCGCTCCGTGTACTGCAGCGCCACGGCCGACGTCGCGTCACTGCTGGCGTCGTCCACCACGATCAGCTCGTAGCTGAAGTCGGGGACCGCCTCGCGCCGTGCCTCCAGGTGCGCCAGCGCCTCCTTAATCATGCTGGGCACTGCCGGCAGTGGAGTCAGCACTGTACTGGGCACTGCTGGAGGCAGGGAGTCAGAACTGTACTGGGCACTGCTGGAGGCAGGGAGTCAGAACTGTACTGGGCACTGCTGGAGGCAGGGAGTCAGAACTGTACTGGGCACTGCTGAAGTGGGGAGTGATCATTGGTCAGACACTACTGGTGGCGGCACAGGGTCAGTCAGTGCCATGCCAGGCCATGTCACTGGCCTGGCACAACTGGTCAGTACAACTAGCTAGTGAGCCTGCATCTCAGTTAACATGATGTACACTGTGCGGACTGTGGATGGATGCAAGAGAAGGCTTCACCAGGAATGCAGAGCGACAGCAGTGTATGGCAGAGGACAGATGGTGTTAGTACATCCATTATGAACAGCTAACATGAGAAAGTCTCTGTCAACTTGGCAATGTTTACCTGGTGTCATTGTGAAACTAATGATGCGGCACTAATGATGTTGCACTAACGATGTGATGCCAACAATGCAGCAGTAATGATGCAGCATTAATGTTGTGGAACAGAAAGCCTTTGCAAACTTGGCAATACTTACCTGGTGTAATCAGTGCCCTGAACTTGTTTTTTTTGTAGAATGGAGTAGGAGCAGGGTGATGTCAAGAAAGCGAAATGATGTTAAAAATATGTGCACATGTATATGGATAATGTTTATGGATGAGTTACTTTCAATGAACTTTGTTAATTGTTAGGTGATGATGATAATGATGTCAGTAGTGCATCTGTTGCCTTTACCAGTACAGGTTTTCTACAAGCAGCCATACACGCTTTTTAAAGGCAGAAATATCACACTCATAGCCAGTAGCAAAAACAAAAATAGCACCAAATGATGTCAAAACGAAAAAGTGATGTCCAGAAAACTTATCATTAAATGTGGGTCTCCACTCAAATTTCTGAACTTAATGGCACTGGGTGTCATCGTGAAATTAACCATGTGACACTAATCTACACAAACGTATATTAAGATAATAACTTATGGTTACAGTTATTTGCTAGCATTGTCATCACCTTATTGCATTTCGGGGAGTTATAGGGATACCAATGTGAGATACAAGAAAATAATTAATGAGCCCAAAGATGACTGGCAGGAAAAGTATGTTCAACCAAGAAAAAGAAAACTGTTGTTGACCAAGAGAACACGCAATTATACCACATTTTACTACTAAAAGCATGCACCAAAATACATACTAAAGTATGCAGGTAAGATAAGAAGGGATAATAAAGTGGTAACAAAAACACAAAACAGCATCACTGAAACTTTAAACAAAACAGTCACAGCTTACATCTATCCTCCTCATTGTAAGCAGGCACTATCACAGAGAGTTTGACTGAATCTTGAGCCTTGAACTTCCCAAATGGGAACTCTGCTTTCTGGTTTTTGTTTGCACTGGTGAAGAATGTCTTCTCCTGGTCATACCGTATTATTTCTGGATATGGTGTGGTGCTTAAATAGATGGCCACACACATCTGTGGAGAAAGAGGACAGCAGCATTGCATAATCACAGTCATAGCAATTGCTGTTCAGATGCAATTATTCAAAACTCCAAGTTATTTCAACATGCAGGTTCCTGGAAGAAACATATGACATGGTTAGTTAGTTATTTGGGCTTCAAGGTGCATCAACTTCATTGGTCATTTAGTGCCCATAAATAAACACATCACAAATGTGAATAATTGGACAGCACAATCTTGCAAAACACAACCAGGAGTGGTCAGACAACTGTTTTGTTCACCCCATCTGACATAACAGTACACAGAATAACACAATTCAGGCAAGTCCCCTGAAAACAGTGGGGCCAGCCATACCCAATCTGATCTAGTTGACCTGACCCACTGCAACTTGACCTGACATCTGGTCTGACTGACCCAAACCGATCTGGTCTGACCAACCTGAACCGATCTGATCTGACCCAACCTGACACAGCCTGACCTGGACCAATCCAGTCCGACCCAATGCAATGGCATCCAACCTGACCTAATTTCAGATATTACACCAGACACTGCAGATGTGAACATTCATGACATTACAAAATATCAGATGTATATTCCTGAAAACAGTTGGGTAGGCATAGGAATAGATATCAGCATGGTCATACTCACCATCATGAACACAAGAAACACCACGAATACCATGTAGAGACCAAACACAGACAACTCCAGCATCTTGGCTGATCTGTGAAGAAGTCTGCTGCATCAATCTGCAAGAATGAAATTTATCAACATCAAATTGATTGGCAACTGGAGCATCCATGAAAGATTGACCAGACATGAGTTCTCCCACCATCAGATTGTGTTCAAGATTGCCTCCATCTTGGACATTATATCTATTCACTGTCCTCACCCATTCCAGGTACCTACAGACACTGAACTGAACTTGCAAAATAGCATTAATACCAAATCATACCTCAAAGTTAACATTATACATAACCCCTTCTCATACTTCCCATACATTTGTATAATTCATGTCCAACAACTGGCAATTGGAGGCATTGTGTGTGTGTTGTGGTATGGGTGGGGCTACAATGTCATTTCAGGGAGTGAATCATGGTATCAGATATTGACAGGAATTGATTCAAGAATCATGAGCAGAGGACAGTGCACATATGTATTATCCCCAACTATTCAGTATATAACCAACAGTAATGAATAGACAAACATAGCATAGACATCGACACACGTGAAAAATTACAAGCTGATATGAGCATTTAAGCATTGCTAGGTACATGGGAAAAATTGCACTGACTCAAATATTCAACACAGGCTTGACACACATATGCAAGCTCAAATAGAATGGTGATGAACTATTTTACAAAATTTCATCAATTGACAGGTTTGGAACCTTTGGATCTACTACAACACTGAAACCCACTGACTGCCTCTGAGACCATTGACATGCTCTAAGGCTCAGTAACTGAGCCAAGTGATTTAACAGGTGAGTCCCCTCCAGTGGCTGTAGAATAGAGTAATACAGCAAAATGTAGAATAATACTATACAAATTACCCATCATCTGGATATTTCCATAGCCATGCTCACTGCAGAAATCATAATTATAGGATTCAAATGGCACAACCATGAAACAAGTTTCAGAAACATTTCAGAATACAAATTTCAAAAAGTTTCTCTTCCTGAAATTTTCAAACTTAAAAAACTTAGCCCAACCTAACCTAAACTAGCATGGTTTGGAAGAAAAATGATTTCCAAAATTTCTTGAAGATATTTTGACAAATTTTTCAACTTAAAAAGCTTAAACTAACCTAGCGTAATCCATTTTTGTTGACTTCATGGACACAAGATGCACATACAACTTGTCTTGTGAACCCTTTAAAGCACAATAATACTGTACCCACCTGCCTACCTAGGTACTTAGGTACCTACTTAGGTGCATACCTAAGCACATACCTAGGTACCTACCTAGGCACCTACCTAGGTACTTACCTAGACACCTACCCAGGTACCTACCTTGGGACCTACCTATGTATCTACCTAGGTACCTACCTACATCCCTACCTGGGTACCTACCTGCCTAGGTGCCTGCCTTGGCATCTAGGTAGGTAGGTAGGTGCCTAGGTAGGTAGGTGCCTAGGTAAGTAGGTGCCTAGGTAGGCAGGTGCCCAAGTAGGTAGGTGCCTTGTAGGTAAGTGACTAGGTAGGCAGGTGCCAAGGTATGTACCTATGTACCACCTACCTAGGTACCTAGGTAGGTACCTAGCTAGGTACATAGGTAGGTACCTAGGTAGATACCTAGGTACTTACCTAAGTACCTACCTACCTAGGCACCTACCTATTAGTATCATTGTGCTTTAAGGTGGTAACCAGACAAGTGTTTACACACATTTGCCTCCATAAAGCAAACAAATGGGTCAGGTCTGGTTGGGTTAGGTTAGTTTAGGTTTTTGAAGTTCAAATTTTTTTCCAAATAAATACTTAAACACAAAATTTCATAATTATTTTTTATTCAAAAGCAGCCTATGTTAGGTTAGGTTAGGGTGGGTTAGGTTTTTAATTTTGATAATTTTCAGACAATAAATTGCTCTAACCTTTTCTCATTTTATTTTTCTTTTTCTCCAGAGGATAAGCTAGGTTGGGTTATGTAGGTACCTACCTAGGCTGCATTTTTTGGTAAATATGAAGACCTAGGTAAAATGCAATTTTTAGGAATTTTTGTAAAAAGTACATGGTATTTTAACGTAAAAATGACGATGCGACCACTCATTTTCTCCGCAAATGATTACCTTTAAGTCAGCGACGGTTGATGACATAGTGATTTCATGACATCATATGCATTAACCCTTGCACGGCTGGGGGGTAGATACCTACCCCCCCTAAGGTTTTCCTGCGACAGCGGGAAAACGGCGCACGGCAGCATGCTGAAATTTGGTGTACCTTACCATTGGCTATTTTTACATGTTCTGAAAAAAAATATGGTCGGGTCATCAAAGGTCACCGAGTTATCGCGGGTCAAGTGAGGTCACCTCCAAAAATATTTAAGCAGTCACCACGCCTTCAATAATAAAGATATTACAATGACACTTTCAGGGTTTACTTATCTTGACTGAGCGCCAAAACGTACAATTTCAGAATTTTCGAATTTTGATTTTTTGATGACTTCATCTTTTGCACTTTGTAGTTTTATCTAAACTAACATCAACATTGCAGACAAACTATGGACTTTTGTATAATGCTAAGTTGACTTAGAACGTCATATTTTTGGTTCGTATACCTATTTAAAAAAGAAAAAATTCAAAATTCCAAAATTTTAAAATCCAAAATTGTGAAAGCATTTTATTTCGAGTTTTTGGCTAATTGTAATTGTAAAATAGCTAATTGTAAGGTATGCAAAATTTCAGCGTCCTGCCGCTCGCCGTTTTCCCGCTGTCGCGGGAAAACTTTGGTGGGGTAGGTATCTACCCCCCTCAGCTGTGCGAGGGTTAAGTTCAAATCCTAGCGTAAAAACTACTGAAGTACTTTCGACTGGAATTTGTTCGAGCTATCCAATTCAATTTTCAGATTCGTTCTATCTTGCTTGGTTCGTGAGATACCTGGGGGTATGCATATACCCCCCCCAGCCTGGCGAAGGTGGCTCAGACCCCCAGCCGTGCGAGGGTTAAGTCAGGGACGAAACAAAAATAAAATAACCTAACCTAAACTAGACTAAGATAACATAGCATAATATATAAAACATATTACATCATAATATAATGTAACCTAATCTAACCTAACAGGAAAACCAGAATCGTCCAAAACAAATTTTTCGGCCATGACGTCATCAAATATATAAAAAATAAAATAATACGGCATCGCAAGGAATTTCCGGCCCTATCGACGGTTGCTGGCACTGCGTGTTGAGAGTATTCATTCTCGGAGATAATGTCGAATTAAGGCAGAAACATAAGGTTTTTGATGTCAAAGAGTATTAAATTGAGTGCATGAAGTGTTGAATATCTTCTTTATCATGTCTGTGACACACCAGGTACGGATAATTATACGCGATGTGCTATATTTGCAGTGAAGATTATGATCGTGTATTTGTTTGCCAACTGAAAAGTAATCATTTGTGGAGAAAATGAGTGGTCACATCATCATTTTTACATTAAAATACCCTGCATTAAAAAAAAATCCCCAAAATCTCATTTTACCCAGGTCTTAATATATACCCTTTTTTTGTTATTGAACATTTCTTTGGATGCTATGCTACCTAACTCAAAGCAACTTTATTTGGTATTATTTTGCTCACAACCTGAAAAAATAAGCAATTGCACAGAAAATGAGTGGTCCCATCATCTTAGTCACATTCATAAACATTGCATTTGAATGATACATTCCAAGAATTCATAAAACATTTTAAAGCACAGATTTACCGAAACGATCACTATGATCAACCGAGAGGTAAGCACCAGCAGAGAAAACGAGTGGTCGCATCTTCCGAATCACGTTAACTAACATGGTGTTCTGAAAGATTAAACAAATTCCCAAAACAACTTTAAATACAATAATACCGACACTCCTTCAACGGCTTTTACGTTGAATATAAACTCATCTATGTACCTAGTAACCATACTATCTACTTCCAGCACATAACTTGGAGGAAAAGCCAGCTAATTAACCGCAACTACCCACCAATGTACACTCAAACATTACTACACACACCAGAACCATTCCAACATGTAAAGGGCCTTGTTCCAACACCAACATCCAAACGCGACAGCCCCCGGTCAGCACACTCGGGGCCCTCCAATATCGTTTGGCAACCGGTGACGTCACATGGGCTGGACAATTGCTCAGTCCCGTAGGAGCTCCAGCCAAACTTTCGTGTTTTCCACACGACATTTCCGATCTTAAATACGATCAAAGTGGGACAAAATCGGGTTCATCTCAAAGCTTGAAGAATCTTGTCCACGAATATGAGCCTTATTTTTCCCTAACACTAGGACTTTTTGCTTGGACTCACGTTGACCGCATTCATGTCGAGCGTCGCAGGAATCGCGCGGTGCCACGGGTAGTAGCAGTATGATGAGACAGGCCAACTGAATATCACGGCTGGAAATGAGGGGTAGTAGCAAGTAAGAGATAACTGTTGCAACATAATTCCTCCCCACTCGGTGCAGGGGCGTAGACAAGCGTGGGGGCACTGGAGGAATGTGCCTCCCATGAGAAAGTTGGTATCCCTCCGGCCAGGAAAAGGCGCCAACATTATATTTAGGCTACCAGAGGAGGTACCAATATTGGTTGGAATGTCAGGCCCTTATCACCTATGTGCAGATACGGAACATGCAATTGGTTTTCAGGATTGTTTTCCACTTGTTATTCATATGCGTCCAGACCAGGGGTGTTCTTTGATATATTTTGGAGGGGCAAATGCCCCCTCAGTGTTGGCTCTGTCCCCAATTTAGACTTCTAACATGGGTACCATGGAGCATGCGTCCCATCGATGTGGGGCTTCCCATTAACCTCATGTATTTTGCATCTCAGTAATCTGTAGTTTAATAATATAATATATATATATATATATATATATATATATATATATATATATATATATATATATATATATATATATATATATATATATATATATATATATATATATATATATATATATATATATATATATATATATATATATATATATATATATATATATATATATATATATATATATATATATATATATATATATATATATATATATATATATATATATATATATATATATATATATATATATATATATATATATATATATATATATATATATATATATATATATATATATATATATATATATATATATATATATATATATATATATATATATATATATATATATATATATATATATATATATATATATATATATATATATATATATATATATATATATATGTATATATGCCAGCTATTTCGGATTATTAAATATAATTATATGAAAACTTGCCGTCAATTTCGGAGGCATTTGAACAGGGAGGAGAGGGTTGAAATCCATTGACTTCGGAACGATGGTGATAGGTTTGGCACCTTGGAGCGCCAAATTAAGTTGTTCCTACTCATCTTAGCATAAAATAATAATGGGTACTTATGAAATATGCTGGTCCATGTCCTGCGACTATTTGTATGAGTGTTACATGAGCCAACTTGAAATCCGTTTGCCCCCACATGTAAATACTAGGTACGCCACTGTCTAGGATATGTGAACTTTGAGCCTTGATCACTGAAAGGGGCTTAGACCTCTAATGTAAAATCCAGCCCATGAAATATAGGTGTTTCTGTTGTTGAGGAAGGGAAGGTGGTGTGAACAGTAGGAGCAGTTCCTCCAAACAATCTCAAAACACCGCAGCAAAAGCTGTGGATTCCTTGGTTTTTCAAGCAAACATTTGGAGACATCTGGATAAAAAGCTAGACTTTTCCCCTGCAACAGCCTTGAAGGCCTGTCGATATCACTGACCATGAGTGTATCCCAGAGTAAGGCCACAAGGTGACCAACCCCTTCCTTCGGTGGTTTTTGCGGCACTAGATTGTGTTGTTGCTTGTTGGTGAGTACCTACTCACTATTGTTTTATTGGTGTTTATTTAATTTCCAAAGGAGTTATCGTCATTTCTTGTTTCTTTCGGACGTGTTCATCACCGTCTTTAATTGGTAGGGGTTTCTATCTTTTGGTCGATGGTGTCCTGGGTTGAGGATAAAAATAATTTATTAGGATAGTACCTACCCTGGTAGTGTACTATAGGGTACTATCCTAATCCTAAAGGGGAAGAGGGGGTATCTGAAGGTAATTTACCTTTCGGCCGACATATACTGCCAAGGTTAGTGATTTGTAAAGAGGTGTACAGTGACGTCACAGGAGTCAGGGAAGTGACGTCACAGGAGTCGGGTGTCAATGATGGGCACTAGCATAACCTAACCTAGCCTAACCTAAATTAACCTAACCTAACCCAACCCAACCTAACCTAACCTAACCTAACCCAACCTAACCTAACACATCGAGACCCAACTCCTGTGACGTCACTTCCCTGACTCCTGTGATGTCACTGTATACCTCTTTACAAATCACTAACCTTGGCAGTATGTTTCGGCCAAAAGGTAAAGAAAGCCTATCTGAACGGTCCGTATCGAAACATCCAAAAAACTAACACCCAAAAGAAAAAAAGCCAAATTACAAAAGGTCAAAAAGCAAAAGTCCAGGAATAAAACGTCCAAACACCGAAGGTCCAAAAAAAAAAAGTCCAAAAACCGAACAACCAAGGATTTTAAAGTCCTTAAAATAAAAAAAAAACCAAAAAAGAAAATAAAATAAAGAAAAAAAAACAAATAAACCAAGCAAAGAAAAAAGTAAAAAAAAAAAAAAGACCGAAGGTCCAAAACCGCAACGTCAAGATCCAAATATCAAGAAGTTCAACAATAGTTGGCGTGCTCTCAGCAAGGCGGAATAATTGCCGCCTTTATTGAAAGTATGCTCAAGGCAGTAACGGAAGCTTTTCTCTGTATCAACAGATGGCAGGACCTTCCAATAGATACAGTGTAAGGTGGTGAAACAACTAGTTGAACGTGTTTGAACTGTTGCGGTTTTAGGGGATGGGGTGGCTGGCGTTTTCATGCCTGTAAGGGAGGTTCAATATTACCTGGAAGCAAAGTAAAAAATGTGAGTGAAGAAGGTAAGATCGTAAGCGATCATTGAGTCGGGACTTTTGAACCGGACCAAGGTGTTGATGCGCTTTTGGAAATTAATGATTGTTTACAATCATGAATATGGAGTGGCTTATCGCATTATATCTGCAATTAATCAGGTATAAGTGATTAAAGACTACGGAGTCATTCTTGTTTGTGATGTTTAAAATCGTGAAAGGGTTAGCTGATGTTAGCTTAATGATGTTCTGTTTAGGGCATCACTGGGAAATTTGTCTTAAAGGTGGTTTTTAATACATTTTTATTCAGAATGCCATGTTTCTGAAGGTGATTAAGATGATGGGGGCCAGACCACTTGTTTTCTGTGCAAATGCTTACTTTTCATGTTGTGAGCAAAATAATGCCAAAAAGAGGCTGAGTTAGGTATCATAGCATAAAAAGACATGTTTAAAAAAAAAATCCAGCATAACCTAGCATAACCTAGCCTAGCCTACCTTTGGAGAAAAAATACTCCAAAAAATAAAATTAGACAAGTGTGAAGGAATTTATTTTCTGAAAATTATATAAATTAAAAATACAAACCTGACCAATACCCTGCATGGAGAGATGTCAATACGGTGTTCGGAAAGTGGCCCATATCCATGTGTAATGACGGAGCGAGCAGGTGCCGTATTGTGCTTGTCATAAGGCAACCTGCACAGAAGGATGCATAAATGCTTATGATTTTACCTCCATATACTACCTTGGTCTCAACTATGTTTTCTCACACACTGCGATACATGCATTTGCTGTGCTGCGTAGTGGTAGACATGTGTCATAATGAAGTTGCAATTGGCATAGCCATCTGTAATGACATTCTTTTCTTGTTAGTTTTACAGTGTGATGCATGTATTTGTAAACTAGTAATATTGTAATATAATTATTTAAGTAGGTTACCACCAAACTGTATTCATCACAGTGATATGTCCTCCATACCTCTAGTCTGGATGCAGTGTTCATTCGAGGAAACTAATGAAGAATATACCTGCATTTATTTGAATTATGATGACTGTATTCATGTTTTAAAAAAAATGCAATGTTGCAGTATATAATTATGATTGTGTTTTCCAACATGTCAATGTATTAGCCAAATACTCTATTTTCTAGGCCTTGAAGACAGCATTGGATGCACCATCAGCAATGAGCTGGCACCATCTATGCTTACTATAAAATACTTTTGATTCCTAATCATCTGAAACAATGTAGGGCATGAACACAGACTCAGTAGGCATGCAGTGGTGGTGGTTGTGACTTTATGACAAACTCAGCAGCTCAGGCCATATGGTGTCGCCTGCCTCTCACCCTGGCAGGAAGGTTGGACGGCACAGGAAATTGAACCCCGTACCTCTTGCTCTCCAGACGCTCAGCTTAACCACTGAGCTAACTACGCCCTGAAGTCATGTCAGTAGTCATCGGTAGGCATGCATGATGGCAGGCTCACTGACTGGGTGGCATTATGGTGGTGCAGAATATTTTTGGGAGACCTTTTCCACTCAGATGCACCTTCAGCAAAAAAATGTATTGATAGTGGCAGAGAGGAGGGATGGGTGCAATCGAGCTTCCCACATGCCAGAATATTTTCCATTTGGAAAAGTGACTGGCTAAATAAAACTGCTATGTGGGGCTAGGGATGCACACAGCCTTCACAGAGAGGTGCCTTTGCCACCTGGTCAAGGTGAGGGTTTTGGGATGCAATTGTGAGATTATTTATGTGACTGTAGTCATATATATGCCATTATGTATTTGTATAAGTATATAATGTTGCATAACATCCAACCATCAGTGATGTCACTCAATGGTTGGTAGTGGCCCAGGATCTAGATGACTGCTTCCATTGTTTGGAACAGAATGCTAAGAACCGGAGTCTGGTGTGTTTGGTGTATAACCTGTTGGGTTGAACACCATATGTATGATGCTTAACTTCTGGGGTTATATACAATATGTATGGTGTGTGTCCACAGCCATATCATAATATAAATATTTATGTAGATAACCACCAAACTGAGTTAATCACAGGAATCTGTCTTCTCTATACCTCTTGCCTGGATGCATTGTTTATTTGAGGAATTTGAATTCAACAAATAGCATTGTCTGCATTTATTTGAATTATGACAACTGTATTCATGTGAAAAAAAAGTTGGTGTTTTACCACATAATCATGATTGTTTCAAATTGTTTCATGTATTAAGCAAATACTAAAGTGAAGTAAGTGTAAGACAGTTAAATGTTAACATGTTTTCAGTCAAGAGTAGTTGATCAATGGAATGGTATGCATGGTGATGTGAGTCTTCCTTTGAATGTGTTTAAAAGTAGGGTGGATAAATTCCTGATGTGTAATGGGGAGATGGAAAATTGGGTAGATGAAGTGGGATAGATATAGGTGAGTCATGTGTGTGTTATGCATGACTATTGGTTGTGTAACTTTGTATGCTTTTCGGAGGGAACATGCCCCCTCCAAATGTTTACTCTGTCCTAATAATTACCACATTTATGGAACAAAATGTGGTATGCCACTCAATCCATTCGAGTCCTTCATATGTCATGCCATCCCAACCATTTCAGAAACACCTATGATGTATTAGTCGCAATCATGTGTGCTATTAGATCAAGACATGTACTATGGGTGATCAAGTGCATGGGGCTTGATATGCTCTTACCTGTTTCTCTCATCTGGTTGGCTTCCCACATATTCTCAAGTTTCACATCACCCAGAATGAGTCCTGCAGCCTATCCAAGGAGAGCCTGTATCTGCAGGTATGCCAGTCCCCTACATTAGATAATAATCAAGTCATCAGATTGACAGGCAAGCAACAGGAGCTGGAAGATGTTCCTCAAGCATAATAGAAATACTTAGAATGATAGCATATAGCCGCTGTATATGCTAATAAATAGTGTCACACAATATTTCTGATGCAAGTTCAGCAAAATTAAATGCAGAAAAATAGAGCTACAATTATAAGTTTCATTAGTATGCCTCAACGGTCGACGTGTCGTAAAACCAATAACCAGCCAACCAATCATGGTTATTTATTCATTATGTTCACACATCAACAATGTTGCGGAAAGCTGTACTGAGTATTGTCGCTTAAAGACGATTATACAAAGTAACCAAGTGCTCATATGAAGTAAGATAGGATCACAAATCTGTCATTATATTGATATTTCGAGTATGTCCCTTCTTCAGAGACTGAATAAATACGCAGGTACATTTTATGCACATGATTTTACACACATGCTATATATATATAGATAAATTATATATATATATATATATATATATATATATATATATATATATATATATATATATATATATCAGGTCATCTACCAATATTGACGAAATAATCATCTAAGTCCCAGTATCGACCATATTTAAATGGGCATTGTAACAAGTACATATGATACGAGAATAACGAGAGAGAGAGAGATATAGAGATATTCGTCGCTTCCCTAGACACCCTTTCTATACATCTACCCTATACATCTCTATGTACCACATATATCCATGATACGTCAATGCTCTCCAAGTGTTCGCGTGTGCGGATGAAAAGAGTGAATGATAGGATGAGTGATTGTGCCGATGGTGGTGATTGCAGGTGAATAAGTCGGCGAGTGCAGAGTGGTTTTCTGTACAGTATCGTATTGTATAGGGGAATTAGTTTTATGAGGGTCCATGAAGCATTGTGTTTAGGGGAGACTTTTTGTTCCTGGTTTCAATGGATTCTGCAATTTTAGTTCTGTCGTGTCTTCAAATCCGCAAGATTGCGCTGCTGAGCGTTGTTGGAGTCATGGTGTTTTCGGGGTGATTTTGACGGAAATGCTCTCCAAAAGGGTGTTTTTCGTTTTGTTCTTCTGCATATCTGATGTGTTCCATGTATCTTGTCCCTAACCATGCGTGTTGTTTCCACAATATAAGTTATGAGTGCTGTCCCTTAGGCGCAAAGCTCGCACTTAATTTTGTACCCCACATTTTGGTGTAACATCTGTCTTTGAGACAGGCCAAACAGCATTGGCACGCTCTGTGCCTGCAAGGCATGGTGGAGGTCGAGGGCAGATTTAGTAAATGTCTCCGAAAGTGTTTTTGCGCTTTCGAGGCTATGCATTAGTGTGGACCTAGCGATGGCTGTGGCTATCTTTTTTATTGAAGTCGTCGATAAATGCCAAACTAATTTA